>CM032454.1:158397834-158630334 GCA_019049505.1 Pachyrhynchus sulphureomaculatus | reverse complement strand
TTTACTAAAATTAGTCGTAGACAAAGGTTTTCTCTACCAATTGTTGTTGAATCACTAGAATCTCATCTACCAAAAATGAATTATCGCGTACACGTTCTTACCATATGTATGGAATAATGATTCCACAGCATTTATTAATCAGTGTATCAAAAAAATGTTTAAATATAAGTTATAGGGTGTTATACAGCGCATATGCTGACGTTGACAGTAAAATGTTTTGAATTGTCAGTTCGAAGAAATTACGCCATCTTGTTTTTTTTTAAATCGAAAGCCCTATATATGTATTATTTTTATTTTTGAATCCTACTAAAAATTCTAGATATTATTTGTCTAACATACCATATATCCAAATTGAACTGTTCTGGAATTATTGTCATTTGAAATTTAAAATAAATAACCGGTCAAGTGCAAGTTGAACTTGCGCAATTAGTGTTCCGTACGTTGATTGCTTTTAAAATAAAAAATGTTGTAATGAAAGTATAAGATGATCAGTAACTTCACAAAACACACCCCAAATGAGTTTTCAACAAAGTTTATTTCCAATCTTTACTGAAAATTGATGACCGTGAAATTTCTGTTTTTTTTTTTTATATACCAGATAAATTATTACAGGTAATGCTCTCGTGATAATTTTCGTTCAATCTACACCCCGTGGAGAATATTCCAGAATTTTTTCAAAATTTTTTGATAAGTACTTTTCGAGATAAGGCGGGTAGACAGCGATTTTTCGCGATTTTTTAAAAATAATATAAAGAAAAGTGCGCGCAAGTATTACATTATATATATATATATATATATATATATATATATATATATATATATATATATATTTTACTCCTGTTTTCACAAGCTTTCATTTGACACCACACTCGATTACCTAGTAAAAAATTTTTTTTTCACTTCAAATTTCACCTCCCAAAACTAACCCCTTAAGTCAAAATTTAACTTTCAAAACTACATGGCTCTGATGAGGCCATCAATTCCTATATTATTACCAAATTTCAACTTTCTATGACAAATAGTTTCGGAGAAAATCGAGTCTGACAGACGGACAGACAGACAGACAGACACCGAAGTGATCTTATAAGTGTTCCGTACGGAGCACTAAAAAAGACAAAAATCTATAAATAAATAAATAAGGTTTATTTTTAAGGTAATAATTGCTCAAAATGTCTACCGTTATCAGCGAGGCAATGACCCAATCTGTCATAAACAGCCTGAACAGAGTTTTGCAGAGAATCCGAGGTGATCTGTGCTACTTCATATTGAATTCTTTGGTGTAAATCTTCTACAGTTTCAGGTCGACTTCGGTAAACATTGGTTTTCAAATGATCCTATAAAAAAAATCGAGTGGCGTAGGGTCGGGACTCCTTGCAGGCCATTCTACAGCACCTCTTCTGCCTATCCATCGATTAGGAAAAATCGCATCCAAATATCTACGAACATTGATTTCATAGTGAGGAGGAGCTCCGTCCTGTTGATACCACAGATTCCTCTTAGGGGTATCTAAATTATTTTCATCGGGAAAAAGACCTGCACAAATTAGAATAAATTGCTCTTGGAGTAACTGTAAATACCGCTGTCCTGTAAGATTTCCATTGATAAAAAAAGGACCAATGATATGACGTCCACAAATCCCTGCCCACACGTTTATCTTTTGTGGTCTTTGAGAATGACTGTCGATTATCCAGTGGGGATTCTCAGTAGACCAGTAACGGCAGTTATGCCTGTTAACTCTTCCGTTAAGACAAAATGTGGCCTCGTTAGAAAAAGCAATACTATGAATTAGGTTAGGATCATTATTGATCCGTTCCATCATGACCTCGCAAGATTCAACGCGTCTATCGTAGTCATCTTCAGACAATTCTTGCAATAGAATGGGTTTGTATAGATGCAATTTTTCTTCATTCAGTATTCGACTTAAGTTACCTTTACTTATGTTGTGATCTAGGCAAAGCTGTAGGGGGATTTTCTCTAATTTCCAATAAAACATTTAACTTTTTATCGTCGCTTGTTTTAACTTTTAGAGGTCCAGATTTAGAACGACCCTTAACATGGCCTGATTGTTTAAATCGTTTTAATGTTTTGCTAACTACGGATTGGGTAATAGGTTCTCGATTCGGATATTCTGCGTTAAAAAGATCACACACCTCCTGTTGTGTTCTCCTACGCTCTCCGTAACCAACCATCATTAGCAAAGTTATTCTTTCAGTTTCTGTTAAATGTACCATTATGATATTACGCGCAAATTACAGTTTCACAAAATGCAGCAATAAACGTTTTTGTCAATAAATCATCGTCATCATTACCTGACAGTAAATGTTTGACACAAGAACGCATAATTTTTTTTTTAATTTGATATCCTTAATTTCAAATATCAATAATTCCAAAACAGTTCAATTTACACATATGGTATGTTAGACAAATAATATATAGAATTTTTAGTAGGGCTCAAAAATAAAATAATACACAGGGGTTTCCATTAAAAAAAATCATAATGGGGGTTTCTTCGAACTGATAGATCAAAATATTTTATTGTCAACGTCAGCATATGCGCCGTAAAACACTCTATAATTTTTATTTAAACACACTGATTAATAAATGCTGTGGATTAATTATTCTATACATATGGGGCACTCTGTATATAATCTACTTATAAATATTGTTGCTAAAATATTATCTCTTTAATTCCACATCAAGTCCAAAAATTTTAAAAGGTCTATATCATTTTAAACTTTCGTAAGACTAAAAAATCATTGAGAATTACAGCGTTAACTGAACATATAATAAACCTACCTGCGAGAAGTTAATTCGTATCACTTCCGCCATTAAATTGTTTTATACACTCCTGGACAAAATTAACACACACAATATATTAAATCATACAAATCTCTATAATGAATTAATTTTAATAATTTTTTATGAACATTGGTTACACTAAAAGTTAAAAAAAAACTTATTCGGATACTTTAAAAGTGAATTAGCTACCAAATTTTTCTATAAGATTCAAATTAAAATTATTCTTAAGACCTAATAACAAAATCGTTTGAAATTATGTAATAATGAAAAAAATAAACTGGGACACTAGTAGCAAAATTAATGGTGTAACTGGGACACTAGTAGCGCGTGTTGCCTCCTCTACTTCGGATGACAGCGTTTATGCGCCTAGGCATGCTTCTAATTAAATTTTGGATAAAATCTTGAGGAATTTGCTCCCATTCTGTGATAACTGCATTTTCAAGTTCCCTCAGGTTTTTAGGTGCAGGTATATGACGTTTCACATTTTTCTTAAGGTGATCCTATACATGTTCTATCGGATTCAGATCCGGGCTTTTTGGTGGCCATTTCATAATCGGTATATCAACTTGATTAAGATAATCGAGTACCTCCCTAGCCACGTGAGGTCGAGCGTTGTCTTGCATAAACAGGAAATTGGGCCCCACAAAATGACCGAAAGGCATCACATGTTCTATTACAATATTCTCAAGATAGTAGTCAGCATTCATGGATCTCGTATGGACAGGAACTAACTCTGTGCGAGCATCAAAGCAGATGCCACCCCAGAACATAACAGAGCCACCGCCGAATGGAATTCTTGCAGAGATATTGCAAGGAGCAAACCTCTCTCCTGGTCTTCGCCATACTCGCTCACGACCATCTGGATGTTTTAGACTAACCCTAGTTTCAGCTGTGAAGAAAACTTGTTTCCAATCATCCACAGGCCAGTTTTCGTGATTTCGAGCAAAACGTAACCTGGCAACTCTGTTCTCTCTAGTAAGCAAGGGCGCAGTGGCTGGTCTACTGTTTTATCCAGCTTCATTTAACCGTCTTCTAACTGTTTTAGAAGAAATTGTGATATTGAGAACAGCTTCAAGTTCGTTTCTGAGTATAGAACTAGTGACAGTCCTGTTTCTTAAAGCATATTGTCTGATAAAACGTTCATCTAGGTCGCTAGTGCCCTTGTCCTAGCCTTCTAGAATAAGTTCCTACTTAATTCAAGCGTCTTACCATACGACTTATTGTGGAACGATGTTTGCCTAACAAATTGGCAACATAACTCTGACAATATCCCTCGTCCAATAAAACTGAGGCTCGCATTACCTCGTGTTCAGTTAAATTCCTTGTTCGATTCATTTGTCTAATTCTTCGGGGTTAAAAATAAAACAGTCTACCACAAAAACGTATTACTTTGAAAAAGGGAACAATTTATAAGCTTACTTTTAAAGAAAATCTATCGCATTATTACAGAAAATTGTTTATCTTCTAAAAAATTCTTTAAAACTGTAAATCTAAACGAATTGTTTTGATTTCTGTCATGAACAACGAAACAAAAAATGCATAGCCTACTATTCAAATACTCGATAAACTTTAAAACTGACATAAGAAAAAGATAAATTAATTGTCAGATTGTTGCGTTAATTTTGTCCAGGAGTTTATGTTGGTCAAGGCAGTGCACTGGCAGTTTGGAGAAAAAATTTTTTGAGGGTAAAGCCTCTGATTTCATAATTCTAAAAGTTACACGCTGGTCATATAACAATATTTAAAATTAGCAGCATCTTTTATTTTGGATCGATGTCAGATACATTTTAATAATAACGATTTCCAGGTTATAGCTATTTGTGACCTATGGATTATTAGTGTTTACATACCTATAACCATCGGTGCTCTGACAATAAAATCTCCAATACCTCCGTGTACTAAATAGTGAACGTCGGAACCACAAATACCAACGACTTCCATTTGCAAAAGAACCTCTGAAAAAAAAAACAAATGACAACTATTAGTAAACTTTTTATAACAGGTTAATATTGTAGTTGATTCCCCGCAAAACAATGAAACTGCTTTAAGATCCGTCTAGAAAATTTAGTGATTAAGATTAATGCGTCCTTATAGTTTAGAAAATAAGCTTTTAACGACATAGTTATAATTGAAATGCTTAAAATCAAATCAAAGGCTTTTAAATTTTGGAGATATTCTTCAGAATTTTATTTTATCCGGTGGTTATTGAGTTTGTTTAAAATATACTAAGAGGCGGAGAATCCCTACTCGACAGAATATAATGCTATGATGTCCCCCGACAAAATAAAAAATTCCTTAATTCCGTAGAAATGATTGTCCATGAGTATGGTAGTATACAAAACAATATGCATAATTTTGAAATGTGAACCTCAAATATTTATATAACTTATGTATTCATTTTTAGTGTTTCGTACGGAAGATCACTTCGGTGTCTGTCTGTTCGTCCGTCTGTCTGTCCGTCTGTCACACCCAATTGTCTCCGAAACTATTTGACATAGAAAGTTGAAATTTGGCACTAATATAGGAATTGATGGCCTCATCAGAGCTGTGTAGTTTTGAAAGTTAGATTTTGACTTCAGGAGTTGGTTTTGGGGGTAAAATCGGAAGTGAATTTTGTTTTCAGGTCGCCGAGAGGGGTGTCAAATGAAAGCTTGTAAAAATACGAATTCAAATATATATATATATATATATATATATATATATATATATATATATATATATATATATATATATATAATGTAATATTCCAGCACACTTTTCTTTACATTATTTTTAAAAAATTGAGAAAAATCGCTGTCCCCCCTTATCTCGAAAAGTACTGATCAAAAAATTTTGAAAGAATACTAGAATATTCTCCACAGACACAAAAATTTCAAGGTTATCAGTTTTCAGTAAATATCAGAAAAAAACTTTGTTGAAAACTCATTTGGGGGGGGGTGTTTTGTAAAGTCGTACGGAACACTAATTGCGCAAGTCCGACTAAATATTTGTTAAATTATATATAAATAAAATAAAAAAAGATTATTATTGTCTTGGTACAGACGCGCGAGCAGTAATATACTGTAAAGTATATTAGCGAAAGCTCCACCATATTATCAAGCAAAACTATGAAAACTATGTTTAAGGCTATAGCCCTAGCGGTAGTAGTGTTCAGGTAGTTTTGGATCAAAATGCTGCTGACTAAATTTATGTTAACAAAGTTGTATAAAAATACAAGATAAGTCACAAAGTGTGAAGCCAGCACGCACCTAAAGAATTGTCTGGTGGTCTAAGAAATCGCGGCAGAACTACAAACTTGTACACAATGTGATGAAAAAAGTGATGTCCAGCACGTGATTTTTTTCATTCGGAACACAGGTAAATACTGAGGTTTTTTTACATAATGCTACACATATTTTTTAAATATTATTATTATTTTAATAAAATTTTGTTAAATACTTACGGTCATCATTTGGTTCTGGAATAGGTCTTTGTTCCTGTAATATAAAAATATACTATTAATAAAAATGCATATTGCTTTTTTCGTAACAAAAATGTCAGGAGGTGTGTGTTTTTATTTATAAAAACCAGAATTAGATTAAAGAACATAATAATGTGTTTTGCGATTATAAATTATACTTGTCAAATGTGTAGTGTATAGTACAAATACACCGTTTTCAGACTGCTTTACTCCTCAGCCTTTACGCAGCGTCATCTCGTAAACAACAGTAGAAGCTTGAACTCGCATCTGTAATGGTCATTTTACACGGTCATATCAGTCCTCAGTTCAGTTTCAGTTTCAGTCGAACTGTCCGTTTTTCCTATGTCTAAAAAGAAAAAACTGAAAAGAGAACTGAAACGAAAACTGACACCTGACGGTAAGGTGTTCTTTTCTTCCACCGTTTCTTCAACGCCACAGCTAAAGCTACTGAGCTATTTTACACATGTACACTTTGGGACAGTATGACAACACGTGTTTGAACGCGAAACACACATAACACTTTGAAAGTGCAACTCGGACTGAGAACTGAACGGAGGTGTAATGTTTTTACACAACCTCCTTCCGAACTAAAATGAAACGAAAACTGAAACTGAGACGGAACTGAGAACTGATATGACCGTGTAAAAGGACCATAAACAACATATTTGCATTCAATCAGCCAGTTGTGATCAGTCAGTGCCGAGTAGTACAAGTGCGAACTATATATGTCGTAATAGTTGTATCCCAGAAGTGTGATGGAGCAGCGAAAGGGGTCAAATTCCATGTGAAGCTTGGCAAAACAGCCACTAAGATATTTCAATCTTTAAAAAAGCTTACGGTGATGATTCTTGACCGCCTTCACAAGTATTTGAGTGGTGGATGATGCAAAGTCAGGGCGTCCCAGCACAAATTCGGCCGACGCAAACATTCGTCATCTTCTGCACATCCATCGTTATCTTTCATGCAGATCGATGACAAAAAAGCTTAACATCTACTTAAGTCATTTCCCTTCAAAACTAAATATTTTTCTCTCTTCAATGCTATATGTGTACCAAATTTAAAATATTTATACAGTCAGTCCAAAAAGTCTCCATACACTACCTGCTTTCTATACTATTTTTCTGTTATGTTTAACTAATTAATTGGAACTACGAGAAAACATGTTTAAATTAATATTTGAAACTTAATCAACGAGGATTAGTATTAAAAACAACTAAGAAACATTTTATTTAGAAGTTACATCATTGTTATAAAACTGTAAACAAAATTTATGTCAAAAAAGTCTCCATACACTCAAGAACTGCCTTGAAAAAAACACGTTATAATCAGCCTCATTTTATCAAGCTGTCTATTGCTCGCTAAACTGAAAACATATGAATAATTTCCGGCCATATTTTTTAATCCGTCACTTGTTGCTAGTAATTTTGTAGTGGATTTTCTAAGTAGTATTAAAAACGAGCGAGAGAAATTGTCAAATTCCATCTCAAGTTCGAAAGATCATAACTGATTTGTAGAAAGATGGAAAATCGTACAGAAATATAGGAAAAATTGTTAAAAAGTCGTATGCTTCCGTTCAGTACATTGTAAACCAGTAAAAATCAACGAGTTCCTATAAAATTCGAGCACGCTCCGGTTGTCCCAAGAAACTGATTCCACGTGAAGAGGCCAGTATTGTTAGACAAATAATTATAGATCCCAAGAAAAATACTTCAAAATTAAAAGAAGAAGCACAGGAACTATTATTAAAAAATGTTTGTTCACGAGAGAAATTGTTTACGCACGGCAGGCTATACGAGGTGGGCAGCCAGGAAGAAGCCGTTAATTTCGGAAGCTAATCGCAAAAAGCGGTTGGCTTTTGCTAGGGAATACGTTACTAAACCTCTTGAATTTTGGGAATCCGTAAACTTTAGTGATGAAACTAGAATTTACCTTTCTAGATCTGATGGCAGAATTAAAGTTTGGAGAAAGAAGAATATTCGATATTAAAAACATTTATTCCACGGTGAGTCAAGGGGGTGGCAGTGTTCTGCTTTGGGGATGCATGTCCGCTGGAGGAGTTGGAAATTTACATTTTATTAATGGTACCAAGGATCAGCATGTTTATCTGAACATTTTGAGAGACAATTTAAGAGAAAGTCCAAAAATTAGTACTCGAAAAAAGAAACATTTTCCAACAGGACCATGATTCGAAACATACCGCAAACTTGGTGCGAGAATGGATGATCCATAATGTGCGACAGCAGCTTCATACACCTCTGCAATCACTCGATGTTAACCCCATCGAGCATTTATGGGAGGAACTTAAATGACATAATGTTTCAAATAGAGAATATTGAACGAATCGGAGAACATGCCAGCAGAAGTTACTAGAAAGCTGGTAGCAAGCATGACAAAAAGGTTACAGGAGGTTATCAAGACTAATGGCGGTCCCACTAAATATTAGTTTAAACGAAGTTGTTATTTTTTGTTAAACTCCGTCAAACTATTATTGGTAATTGTTAAGTGTATGGAGACTTTTTTGACATTAATTTTGTTTACGTTTACGTTTTAATACTAATCCTAGTTGGTTAAGTTTCAAATATTAATTTAAACATGTTTTCTCATAGTTCGAATTAATTAGTTAAACATAACAGAAAAATAATATAGAAAGCAGGTGGTGTATGGAAACTTTTTGGACTGACTCTATATATATATATATATATATATATATATATATATATATATATATATATATATATATATATATATATGTATATATATATATATATATATATATATATATATATATATATATATATATATATATATATATATATATATATATATATATATATATATATATATATATATCTATATATATATATATATATATATATATATATATATATATATATATATATCTATATATATATATATATATATATATATATATATATATATATATATATATATATATATATATATATATATATATATATACACACAGTCGACACTGTTTATAGTGAAACTCTATATAGTGAAAAACTCTTTATAGTGCAATTTCTTCAATCACCAATATAAAATACATACATAGCAATATATACGGATTTTTTCTTCATATAGTGAAAAACTTTCTATAGTGAAATTTCGGTCAACATTTTGGTCTTTCATTATATAGAGTGTCGACTGTATATATATATATATATATATATATATATATATATATATATATATATATATATATATATATATATATATATATGTATATATATATATATATATATATCTATATATATATATATATATATATATATATATATATATATATATATATATATATATATATATAGGTTTTTACGTTTTTACGGATGGTGGAATGTAATACATTAAAATTCCGGGTTTCAATCCGTTCGTCTAACAATGAATTTGCACGACGTTTCGCCAAAATCTCATTTGGCATTTTCAAGTGCTCTTGCTGCTGCTACTTGATACTGTGCTCCGCAGCAAGATCACAGTATCGAGTAGCAGCAGCAGTAAGAGCACTTGAAAATGTCAAATGAGATTTTGGCGAAACGTCGTGCAAATTCATTGTTAGACGAACGGATTGAAACCCGGAATTTTAATGTATTATATATATATATATATATATATATATATATATATATATATATATATATATATATATATATTTATATATATATATATATATATATATATATATATATATATATATATATATATATATATATATATATATATATATAATATTTACGAGTTATCGTGGCTGATCGATAGAACCTGGAATCTGTTTTTCGTGATCTAGGGAGTCTGAAACCTGAATAAATGTAAAGAAAAAATATGCGTGGTGCCTTTTTTTACAAATTTACGAAGGTAAAATCAAAAAATCCTGTTCACAACTTTTCCAAAAAGCGATATTTCTCAAAAACCATCGATGAGTTTCACATCACAAGTCTATCTGTATCATATCTAAAATGGATAAATCGACGGACATACTCGCGAAAACTTAAACGTGAAGAAAAAACTCGGAGAATAATTTTTCACGAATACAATATTTTCCTTAGCAAGTAAAATTAAAAAATGCACTCACCAGTCTTAAGTCATTGACTCCATAAAGTACAGCTGTAAGGTTATCTTGTGAAGCCATTGTTCTTTACACTGAAAAGATGAAGGCGTACTACATTGGTTCTGATCACTGTGTGTTATGGTACTAGGTCTACACTACTGCTTTTGCGTTCTCCTGCAACATAAATTTATAAGTTGTCGAGATGACAAGCCGGCGTCATATCAACAAAACACATGGTTATCGCTTTGTTTCTATGTCAGGATTTAGTTTAGCAATATACAAGATCTTTTCAAAAAAAAGGCCGAACTTTACAAATGTTTATCTCCTTCGAAGTACTACCCCATACTTGCTATGCACGGCTCCTATCGTTTCTTCTATTGTTCGTATGCTCCCTGGAACTCTTTTGTGTGATGGCTCGTAGCTGTGCCAGCGTTTTCTTTTGAATTTCTTCTACACTTTGAAAACGACGTCCCTTCAAGGTGATTTTTAGTTTGGGAAATAGAAAAAAGTCTGCTGGAGCTATATCTGGAGAGTACAGAGGGTGGGGAAGGACGGCTGTTCCGTTATCGGCCAAAAACTGACCAACCAGCAAAGACGAGTGACTTGGTGCATTCCGGTGCACATTTCCCCGTAAACATCTTAAAACTGCCACTAAAACTCCTTGTTGACCGTTTGACCTTGTGGCACGAATTCTTGATGAACAGCTCCACGCCACTCAAAGAAAACAACGCTTAAACCACTCATCATATTATGTACTGCTCATACAGTCCTCCTTATGGGCCTGCTGAAGCAATGCCAACGTTTCAGAAAAAGATTTCCCGATATTAACGCAAAATTTAATATTACAACGTTGCTCTTCAAAGTCCTTCTTCTTCACCGTCTCACTACATCGCAGTGTGGTGACTGCATTTGTTTAGTTAGCCGGCTCTAATTTGCGGACTGTTCAAACTATCGCAATGAGGCAAGCCGCGTTTTGTTTCAAAAGAATTCTGCCAAGTGCAGCATGGCGGGCTAACTCAAACAACGTTCGCACACAATTTCAAAAGTTCGGGCTTTCCTTGAACAAACCTCGTATTATTGGGTAGATTAGTCGTTTGCAAAAGATGTTAACAATATATTTACATTAGTTCAAAACGAAACTAATTGTAGTATATGTATCGAAATGTTAGGCTTTTCATTGATTATTAAAAAGAGGCGGGGCTGTATATAAAATTTCGTCCACTCCTATCGAAACAGACGCCAATTAATAAAATTTTAAATGTTGATAATAGTGAACTAAACATTTTGAACCAATTACTTAATTTACGATTAATGGAGAAGAAAATATAAATCATAACATTTAGTTTAATTACGGCCTAGGCGCTGCACTGTGTCCAGGAATTTAATTTTTCGTTCAAAATTATCTACAGGTCTGATTTCTAACCGATTTCGATATTTTTTTTTTTAAAAATACTCGTAACTAAATTTCCAAAAAATCTCTCGAACCCGATTTTTGAATTATGCTCAATTTTTGGTTATTTTTTTACCGTTTTTGGATAATTTTTAGTAATTTTTTCGAAGTTTGCAACATTTGAATGAACAAACCAAAGCAATTTACGTTTCTCGATTCACATAATCTGAAATGTGTTGTTTTAAGACCTAAAGGTCGCAAGGTGAATCAACATAGCCATTGTTCGGCAGTTATTTGGACATATTTTGACCACATTTATCATCATTTCTGGCAAAATCAAAATATATTCAAATAATGGCCGAAAAATGGCTATGTTGATTCACCTTGCGACCTTTAGGTCTTGAAACAACAAATTTCAGTTTTCGTGGATCGAGAAACATAAATTGCTTTAGTTTGTTCATTGAGATATTGCAAACTTAGATATAATTATTAAAAATGATCCAAAAATAGTAGAAAAATTACCAAAAATTGGCCATAATTAAAAAATCTGGTTCGAGAGATTTTTTAGAAATTTAGTTACGAGTATTTTAAAAATATATATCCAAATCGGCTGGAAATTAAGACCTATAGATAATTTTACACGAGAAACTAAATTCCTGGACCAGAGTGCGCTGCTTCAAACATCATCAGAATTAATTGTTAAAGTTAATGAGAGACAAATATATAAAAACCTTAACTTAGAAGTAACAGGTCTAAAATTAAAACTTACAAGACAATAGATGCACATATTGTATACTATAACCCAAGGATTAAAATTAAATAAAACCAGCCAAGTGCAAGTCGGTCTTGCACAATTATTATATTGTGCGGTGATTGCTTCTAAAAAAATTTTGTTGAGAAGGTATGAAACGATCAAAGACTTCATAAAACACACCCCAAATGAGTTTTCAACAAAATTTTTTTTCGATCTTTGTTGAAAACTGATATATATATATATATATATATATATATATATATATATATATATATATATATATATATATATATATATACCAGATAAATTATCAAAGATAATGCACTTGTGATAATTTTCATTCAGTCTTTTTTCAAAATGTTTCGATTAGTATTAGAGGTAGAGGGGGGAGACAGAGATTTTTGGCAATATTTTAAAAATAATATAAAGAAAAATTTATGAAGTATTATATCACATATATATTTTTGGACTTATATTTTCACAAGCTCTCTTTAGATGCCCCACTCGGTGACCGTGCAAACATTTTTTTTCATTTCCGATTTCATCCCACCGAACTAACCCCTTAAATCAAAATTTAACTTTCAAAATTAGACGGTTCTAGTTGAGCCAGCAGTTCCTATATTTGAGACAAATTTTAACTTTCTATGCCAAGGAGTTTCGGAGAACATCAGGTGTGACAGACAGACACCGAAGTGATCCTATAAGTGTTCCGTACGAAACACTAAAAGGTTACCTTTTAGATTTTTTTTATCACGGGAGTATATATATATATATATATATATATATATATATATATATATATATATATATATATATATATATATATATATATATATATATATATAAATATATATATGGACTTGGTGGGAAACAAGTCCTGGCTCACTCCAAAGGGATAAGCTTCTCCGTATAAAAGACTGTTTGAAAAGGGTTGTACGACCAGTGACCAGCTGAATCTCATGAAGATGAGATATATTAGCGGAACTCGTATTCCTAGCATTCACCGCTCTGGGAGAAATTAAGTGAACTACTTTCCATGAAAGCACTTATAGAGTAGATTCAAGTCGCCAACTGTTCTTTGATGTTTCAAGGAATCAAGGTTGCTGATTGGTTGGAATTCTGGGTTTCCAATGAGGCCAACAGCTCTCTTCTGAGTAGAATCAAACAAATGCAGGGTAGGTTTAGGAACAGAGTCCCAAACATGGGAACAGTATTCCATCGTTGGCCAAATTTAAGCTTTGTACAGATTTAGCATTTGTTGTAGGGTGTAAAACCTTCTAGTGACATATTTGCTTCCAAGTTACCTCCCAACAAATTGAATGACGATGTTAGAGGAATGGAGTGTACCGACATAACTGTCTCGGGTTCCACAACGTTAACTTTTTTGTAGCATTAAATTCTTCCAGGTTTTTGTTAAGTTGAAAGACTTTAGTCCGGCTGAGATAAATTGTATTAAAACAAACTTAACTGAAAACTCTTATTCACTCTACTATAATAATATTCACTATATTATCACTTTGTAGTCATTCAAAACAATATGATGGATTTTTTTGTGTTTTTTAGAGTGACTGCCTTATTTGTACGTCCGGAACGTGGTGCACCAACGATGCTTATACAACCGCATGTAAGTTCACTAAACCATCGGCTTTCTACGGATAACACTTCTCAACCCACTATTGGGTTATGGTTGTATTTTTTCCGGACAAAAAGTAATATTTAATCAACACATCAAATATTTTTATTCCATCGTTCTGCAAAAATCAAAATTAGCGTCACTCAAACAGCTGTAACTCGCAAACTAATAGACAAAACGTCATGAAAATTTTACACAAATCTTCTGAGGAATGACACTAACTGAAAATCATATGTTTTTTCTTTGTGCTGCCATCTCCAGGAGAGTCTCGGAACTTTTCAACCCATCTCGTCTATCTATTTTTCATTTATCATGTAAGATCAGACGAATTGCGATGCCTTATGCCATCATCCTTAACGGAAAATAGCAAAGGCCTCTGCCACGGCGACTATGAGTGGAAGATTCGAAATATTTTAGTATAATTCATGCTAACTACCATGAACAACAATTTTCTCAAATTATTATTCAAGGGCACCATCGAGTGATACGGTCATTGTCGTCACTAAGCTGTTTTCTATCCATCTTGCAAAGGACCCCGCACATTTCTTATGGGAAATGGCTACTGAACATTTTGTTACAAGTGAGATGAGTTGACATTTTGTTGATAGCTGCCATATTTCAAATGTCATTTTTGACACCGGAGTTGGAATCAGCGACCGTAAACAGGTCGCGATGTATATTCTGATGCCGTTTTATTAGAAATAAGGCGAGTTGACAGTTTTTTGACAGCTACCAACTGTCAAATGTTATTTTTGACACCAGATTCGGAGTCAGTGACTGAAAAAAAACCCGTATACCCCGGAGAACGGCACATAAACAACCTCACAGCTCTACGCTGTTGTCGACAAGATCTCCGAAAATCGTCTTTCTACCCCTGATATCTGAAAAACTGTCCATTTTCCGACTTTGTGCCCATGGGAACTTTTGATTAGAAGCTCGAGAGGAATAACATATATCGATTTCAGACGATTTCAGCGAAGGCCACTTCCCATAAGAAATACGCAGCGTCCTTTATGCGAGCTCAAATCAGAAATATGAGGGCTACCTTTTAAGTTTTAAAAAAAAACAATGAAAGGGAAAAACATTTTGGTACAAATCGTTTTATTGTTTCTCAAAATATTCACCTTTAAGATTTATATACTTTTGAATGCTTTCGAACCAATTCTCGAAACATTTTTTTACATTCTGAAGTTGGTACCTCAAAAACATGGTTTTGGAAGGATTCAACAGCTGCTTGAGGTGATGAAAATCGCTGTCAACGCAATGGGCAATCAAACATTAGTTATTGTTTTTCTTCAACAAATAATCAATTGTTTCACGTGCTGTGTGAGAGCTGGCATTATCATGATGAAGAATGATGCGACGTTTTCGGTCGTTTTTCCTGATTTCATCGATAACTTTTGGCAAACAAATTGTTGTATACCATTCAGTATTAACTGTTCTTCGATCCTCTAAAGCAATAGTCGCAATATGTTCCGTATAACCAAAAAAACAAGCGATCATTTTCTTGAAAGTGCTTCGCGAACGAACCACTTTTATTGAATTCGGTTCATTTTGGAACACCCAAACAGCTGATTGTTGTCTAGTTTCCGGCTCGTACGGATATATCCAAGTTTCGTCTCCTGTTACGATGTTGTATGCGAATTTTGTATATCCTCGGTTGAATTTTTTGAGCATTTCCTTACACCAGTTGACACGGAAACAGATCTCTTTCACAGCTAAATGTTCATGCAAAATCAAATGTACTGCAGTCTTCGATATGCCTAAGGAAGCCTCTATCTCACCGTAAGTCACATGCCGATCCTCTTCGATCATGTTGCCCACAGCATCGATGTTTTTTGGAACAACAACCGATTTTGGTCGACCTTCACGAAATTCATCGCTGACGGAAGCACGACCATGACGAAATTCTGCAAACCAATTGTAAACAGTCTTTTCTGAGGGTGCTTCATTACCAAAAGTTGAACGAAGCGATTCGAGGCATTGTTATTGAGTTAGGCCTTTACTAAAATTGTAAAAAATCATCCAACGAAAACCTTCACAGGAAATTTCCATTTGTTGTGTATATTGGAACAACGCAATTGAGCACTTTGGAGAATCTCGAGCGGTTGCTCTTGACATATCCAGGGCATTCCACCGTGTTTGGCACGATGGACTGTTGGCTAAGCTACGCTCTTGTGGTGTGTCTGAAAAGTTCTGTTTGTAGCTTTCATGTTTCCTCAGAGAGCGTTCTTTACGAGTGGCGGTCGACGGATTTCTTTCTCACACCTTCACTATCAACGCCGGTGTGCCTCAAGGGTCCATGCTGTCTCCTACGCTCTTTCTCATTTACATTAACGATCTGCTGGAAAAGACCGGGAATCCAATCTACAGCTTTGCAGATGACAGTACGCTTGTCTCTTCATTCACTTTGAATGCTCGGACATCAGCTGCTCAGGCGAATATCCGCAGACAGCAGTAGGTCATTCAACTTAACAAAGACCTGGAAGAAATTCTATCTTGGGGTGACAGTAACCAAGTGGAATTTTACGCTACAAAAACCCAGGCGGTAGTTTTTTCTAAAAAAGTTAACGTTGCTGAACCCGACATTGTTATGTCGGGGCACTCCATTCCCCTAGCACCGTCGCTCAATTTGTTAGGCGTTAGTTTGGGAGCAAATATGTCCTGGCATGAACATGTTGCAGGCATAGCAAGGAGAGCTTCTCAAAAGTTGGGAATATTATTTCGAACCAGAAAGCTTTACACTCCACAACAACTGTTACTTCTTTACAAAGCTCAAATTCGACCAACTATGGAATACTGCTCCCATGTTTGGGGCTCCGCTCCCAAACATACCCTGCATTTGTTGGATTCTGTTCAAAGAAGAGCTGTTCGTCTGATTGGAAACCCGGAACTGACCGGCGGCCTTGATTCGCTGGAACATCGAAGAACGGTTGGCGACTTGAGTCTGTTGTACAAGTATTTTCCTGGAAAGTGCTCGAAGGATGTAGCCCGCTTAATTCCTCTCAAAGCGGTGCATGTTAGAAATATACGTCGCGCTGGTGCTTCACATCCGTATGAGGTTTAGCTTGTTACTCCGCGTACAACGCTTTTCAAGCAGTCTTTTATATGGAGAACACCATCCCTTTGGAATAATTTGAACAGCGCTGTGTTTCCCACCGAGTACAACTTACAGCGATTCAAGTACAACGTGAATCGCTTTTTCCGCACACATGCCGCTCCTGGAGCAGCACGTGTGCTAGGCCCATTTAATTTTTTTAAATGCTCACTGTAAACAAACTACTCGGCCAATTTCTGAGCTGTCACCCTTTTAACCATAACAAATGTCAAATTTTACAGTAATAGTAATGTGACATCTCAGTAGCGCCATCTAGTGGTCGTTTGTAAAAACTTAAAAGGTGGCCCTCGTATGGCATCGTTACTGAAACAGATTCATTGGTTCATAAAATTTTTATTTTCATAAACATAATATAATACAAAAATAACACATAGTGTTATTAAAAATTAACGTACACTCGTAAAGTATTCCCTGCAAAATTATTTTTAAAATGTACTCGAGACTTCTGTTGTTATCAGTTATTCTGTTCTTGTTATTTGTAATTTTCCTGAAAATACTTTACGTTCAAGAAAGGTACACAGTGATTTGTTTAAGAATAAAGACGTATTGTAGTTTGTGTAGGGTTCAAAAAATTTAAAGTAAAAATTGGGTAGGTTATATCAGTTTCCCATTTTTTTTGCAAACCAAACTACCAGCTAAAATTATTTTAAAATTAAATTTATGACGGCTTCCAGTTAGGATTGGCGTGAATCAGAATCTTGATTGGATCTCCCTTTTGGGTTTTGGCTGTTTCAAAAGCTTCGAGCGAGTCTTCCAGTTTGTAATGATGAGTAATTAAGGGTTTTACGCTGATTTTACCGGAGGCAACCATGTCGATAGCTATTTCATAACTGAAATAATAAAATAATACATTTATTAGTATTATTTCAACATTTTTCGATGCTCTGTTATAAATAGTTCTTGTAAAATTCAGTAAATTTCATTTATTTAATCATTCTGGTAAAAAATCTTCATGAGGCAATGTGACCAGTATTTGAAATATTGAGCTTCTGACTTAGCCCGTGAAAGATATATACAAACTGTACCCAAAACATTAAATATATTCACGAAAAAAATATATTATAAAAATTTTCGCAATTATATATACCACGTTATAGAACCTTCATTCACAAATTACCGAAAAAATCACTACAATCAGTTTTGTTCTCTTAAATTTTAAGAAGATGTAGAGAATTATACTACAAATCTGGAAATGTGACATAATTTTTTTTATCTTAACTAACACATATTTTTAATTTTTTTAATTCTATACAATTTTTGTGTACCATCCCCTGTATTAAATATAAATGATTTCTAAGATTGCGACCTGTGAAAATTAGTAAATTTTTTACTTGTATTCGATCTTTCAATTGTTTTAAAATTCGCCATTCTTAAAGGGAGGTGTGGCCTTAATCCTGGCCTTGCTTTTTGGAGAATGGTGAAGGATGTAGAGAAAGGATATGAGGGGATTGGTTGGAAGTTAAAGGTTAGATTATATATACAGTACTGCTTTACCCACCATTAAGCTAGATGAACCAGCATTACCACAACTCTTTATAGCCAGGTTGGAGTATGCATTTAAAACTTTGAACTGGGATAATTTGGGAATCATTGCAGATGGCGAATATCTGAATCATCTTAGATTCGTGGACGACATTGTCCTGGTCACAGAAAATATGGGAGATGCAGTTAAAATGGTGGAAAAACTGCAACAGGCTATCGGAAAAATTGGTCCAGAATTAAATATGGAAAAAGCCAAAGTCATGACTAATCTGGTGTTTAGTGTCGAGATAACTGGACAAACTATAAAGCAGGTATACGACTATAAGCATTTGGGGCAAGAGAGATTGGGCAGAGACAACCAAACATGTGAGATCCAGAGAAAAATTGGCTTGTCGTGGGCGGCTGACTACATGATAGGTTCAAAAACAACGATATACCTTTAAGCCTAAAACGAAAAATATTCGAGCAGTGTATAATGCCGGTCATGACATGCAGAGCTGCAACTCTAACTCTGACAAAGAAGACAACACAAAAATTAAAATTTGTACAGCTTGCAATGGAAAGGTCAATGCTAGGGGTTACAAGAAAAGACAGAATCCCAACCATACAAGGATAGTAGATATCATAAAAAGTATTACGGAGCTCAAATAGAGGTGGGTTGATCACGTAGCACGCTTGAAGGACAATAGGTGGACGAAAAGAATTGTTGGGTGGAGACCACAGCAAGACAAAAGAAGTAGAGGCAGACCACCTAGCCGATGGACGGATTTAAAGGGACATAGAGAATAGCCCAGAACTAAGAAGGCACAACACCGAATGGAATGGAAATATTTGGAGAAGGCCTATGTCCAGCAGTGAGAGAGGCTGGATGATGAAGATGATTTGATGTTTCAAGAGTTTTAATAAATAATTCTAATCTCTTATTGTAGTTTGAATAGGTTATATAATAAAGTAATCGGAATAATTTTACAACTATTTTTCAATTTTAACTAATTCAAAATGCTCAGAATCCAGACTTTGAAGAACTACAGAGTGTGCCACTAAAATTCGCACGCAATTTTTTCAAACCAAATTTTGGGGAATCCTTACAGAGCTTCAATGAGGGCCTCAATTCTCGATCTAAAGCATCCGCACGCACGTTGTAATGCCGCGGCGAATGTTGCTTTAATAACGGCCCTTAATGACGTCATATTAGGAGGCCATGACTTGTTAGTTATTCGTTTAACTATGCTCCATACGTACTAACCTAAGGAATTCAAATTTGGGCTCTCAGGAACACAGTTACTGAGAGCAACGCTCATCGTACTGAAAACCTCAGAAAGTATATGTCACTTGTATCGATGGTCCTTCCCTACAATCTGTGCATTGTTATCCACAATTGACACCAGTTTTCGCAATGATCATCTTAAATTTTCTTTTTAAATCACTCTTCCTTACCGGCATTTGGACCTTTATTAAACTGTTTTAGAGCCGTATACTCGTATTTGGCCACAACATCGTAAATGGTTAATCTCGGGTTATTTATACAGATACCGTTATTTCCGTTGCTGAGCGCCCGGCGTAAAGGTCCTTGATGATTGCAGCTCTTGATTATACTCACACTTGGTTTCAACATCGTGGCCATTTTGAGGTTATTACTGTTTGATAGATATATCAGGCTTTCTCAAACTCCAACAACGGCTTTTGGTGTAGGCACATTATGGTGGGAAATTTAATTTAAATTAAAATTAGTCCGGATTTTAGTGGCTCACTCTGTATAACATATATATATATATATATATATATATATATATATATATATATATATATATATATATATATATATATATATATATATATATATATAACGAATTGTAATTAGTCTTTATGAAAAATTAAATGAAACGACGCTAAGGTGCCCTTCATTTTTTTTTATAAATGATGTACAATATGCTGAGTAATGCAATATTACCTAGATAGCATCGACAGGGAAAGTTATTATTATTAACTATTTATTATTCTAGGAAAATTAATGTTTGAACAATTGTTTACCATGTTTAGGCGTTATTAAAATTATTTATTTATATATATATATATATATATATATATATATATATATATATACAAATATTTATATATATATATATATATATATATATATATATATATATATATATATATATAAATATATATATATATATATATATATATATATATATATATATATATATATATATATATATATATATATATATATATATATGTTAGCTGTCAACATTTATTGTATGAAAAAAAAAACCTGTTCCTGGCCTGGTTCAAAAGTACTTTAGAATTTGCAAGATAGCCGAACGATGTAACATAAGAAATAAAACATAAATTATTAATTGCTTTCACGTAGGCTGGCTTGTTAACATTACTTAGGTTAAATTCTAATTAATTCACACATAAAACTTTATTTTACTGTATCAAACGAAGGAACCATTGAGTTTATTTTATATTATTGATATATGGCCAAATATTACTTAGAATGATGCTCATGTAACCGATATTTCGGTACGCAGTAGTTTTGTTTAGAGAGTCAGAAGATAGCCAGCTTTGTTAGATGTCGGATTGCAAATTGTTAATAAAAATTGTTTCAGAAATTACAAAAAATAGTTTAATTTTAAATAAAAGCTAACATATACATATATACATATATATATATATATATATATATATATATATATATATATATATATATGTACATATATATATATATATATATATATATATATATATATATATATACACTCCTGGACAAAATTAACGCAACAATATATTAAATCATACAAATCTCTATAATGAATTAATTTTAATAATTTTTTATGAACATTGGTTACACTAAAAGTTAGAAAAAACTTATTCGGATACTTTAAAAGTGAAAAAGCTACCAAATTTCTCTACAAGATTCGAATTAAAATTATTCTTAAGACCTAATAACAAAATCGTTGAAATTATGTAATAATGAAAAAAATAAACTGGGACACTAGTAGCAAAATTAATGGTGTAACTGGGACACTAGTAGCGTGTGTTGCCTCCTTTACTTCGGATGATAGGCTTTATGCGCCTAGGCACGTTTTTAATTAAATTTTGGATAAAATCTTGAGGAATTAGCTCCCATTCTGTGATAACTGCATTTTCAAGTTTCTAGGTGCAGGTATATGACGTTTCACATTTTTCTTAAGGTGATCCCATACATGTTCTATCCGATTCAGATCCGGGCTTTTTGGTGGCCATTGCATAATTGGTATATCGACTTGATTAAGATAATCGAGTACCTCCCTAGCCACGTGCGGTCGAGCGTTGTCTTGCATAAACAGGAAATTGGGCCCCAAAAAATGACCGAAAGGCATCACATGTTCTATTACAATATTCTCAAGATAGTAGTCAGTATTCATGGATCTCGTACGGACAGGAACTAATTCTGTGCGAGCATCAAAGCAGATGCCACCCCAGAACATAACAGAGCCACCGCCGAATGGAATCCTTGCAGAGATATTGCAAGGAGTAAAACTCTCTCCTGGTCTTCGCCATACTCGCTCATGACCATCTGGATGTTTTAGACTAACCCTAGTTGCATCTGTGAAGAAAACTTGTTTCCAATCATCCCCAGACCAGTTTTCGTGATTTCAAGCAAAACGTAACCTGGCAACTCTGTTCTCTCAAGTAAGCAAGGGCGCAGTGGCTGGTCTCCTACTGTTTAATCCAGCTTTATTTAACCGTCTTCTAACTGTTTTAGAAGAAATTGTGACATTGCGAACAGCTTCGAGTTCGTATCTTATTATAGAACTAGTGACAGTCCCGTTTCTTAAAGCATATTTTCTTATAAAACGTTCATGTAGGTCGCTAGTGCGTCGTTTTCGCCCTTGCCTTAGCCTTCTAGAATAACTTCCTACTTCATTCAAGCGTCTTACCATACGACTTATTGTGGAACGAACTAACAAATTGGCAACATAACTCTGACAATATCCCTCGTCCAATAAAACTGAGGCTCGCACTACCTCGAGTTCAGTTAAATTCCTTGTTTGATTCATTTTTCTAATTCTTCGGGGTCAAAAATAAAACAGTCTACCACAAAAACGTATTACTTTGAAAAAGGGAACAATTTATAAGTTTACTTTTAAAGAAAATCTATCGCATTATTACTGAAAATTGTTTGTCTTCTAAAAAATTCTTTAAAACTGTAAATCTAAACGAATTGTTTTGATTTCTGTCATGAACAACGAAACAAAATATGCATAGCCAACTATTCAAATACTCGATAAACTTTAAAACTGACATAAGAAAAAGATAAATTAATTTTCAGATTGATGCGTTAATTTTGTCCAGGAGTTTATATATATATATATATATATATATATATATATATATATATATATATATATATATATATATATATAAATACATATATATATATATATATATATATATATATATATATATATAATATATATATATATATATATATATATATATATATATATATATATATATATATATATAAATATATATATATATATATATATATATATATATATATATTCAAATAATTTGTAATTATCACTAGTCATTCCAAAAATTGTACCAAAGATATAGACCTTTGGAATAAAATTGTCTACTAGTTTTTTTTTCTGTGTTAATAGTGGAAATAATACAAAAAAAGATAATCTGAGACTTCAAAAAACAACTTACTCATTGTTGTATCGGAAAACACCTCTAATGTCTACTTCACGAATAATGGCACTTGCTAGGGGCAAAGTTTGTTCCATTTTACCCATTCCTACTAATACTACAGTACCTTTGCTTTTGGTTACCTATAAATAAGAATTTCTTTCAGAAAAGGAAGAACTGAGTTTTTGTTAGAGAAAAATGTATTTTCGTCTAAAATTAGAATTATAAATAAATCTACATATTAAAAAACTGGTCAAGTACAAAGTGGACTTGCGCAATTAGCGTCCCGTACCCTGATTGCTTTTAAAATAAAATAAAATTCTGACCTAGGCTAAGTTAATTAGGCCCTGACATCTCAAGATCCAATATGTATTTTCACGTTTTTTCTTAGTCAATAATGTATAATAGTTATAGCATCTTAGCTACGTACCTCATAGCCAATAAATCAGTCTAGCTTACTCTACAATCTGGTGATAAAAATGTAAAACAAATATTTACTACCCAAATATTTGTTTAATTATAAACAAATAAAACAAAATTATTTTGTCTCTAGGGGAGTGACGCCCGAGACTGAAAATCTATTTAACTCCACCATACTGTCGGGAAACCACCTCGATATTGTCAAATATTGTCAAGGCACATAGTTTTATGGCAGATAAATTATTAAAGATAATGCACTCGTGATAATTTTCGCTCAATCTACACTTTATGAAGAATATTCCAGAATTTTTTCAAAATATTTTGATCAATACTTTTTGAGATAGTGTGAAGAGACAAAGATTTTTTAAAAATAATACAAAGAAAAGTGTGGCCAAGTATTACATTATATATATTTTTGAACCCATGCTTTCACAAGCTTTCATTTGATTCCCCCATGGATGACCTGGTAATTTTTTTTTACTTCCAATTTCATCTCCCATATACCAGATAAATTATCAAACGTAATACACTCGTGATAATTTTTGTTCAACCTATACTTTATGAGGAGGAATCCAGAATTTTTTAAAAAATTTTATCAGTACTTTTCGAGATAGGGTGGGGGACAGAGATTTTTTTTAAATAATACAAAAAAAATCTACCCAAGTATTATATCATAAATATTTTCGAACTCGTGTTTTCATAAGCTCTTATTTGACACCCCTTAAACAATAACCTTAGAAAAAAAATGTTTTTCACTTACTCCTACAAGCTAACCCTTTAAGTCAAAATTTAACTTTTAACACTACACGGCTCTGATTGGGCCATCAATTATCCTGTTGTGCTAAGTTTTAACTTTATATGTCAAATAGTTTCGGAAAAAATCGGGTGTGACAGACAGACACCGAAGTGATATAAGTGTTCCGTATGGAACACTAAAAATATATTTAGGGGAAGAGTTACTTTTGTATAGAAGGTTTTTATGGGGCACGCAGTATATAAAAATTAAAAGTTTATATTAAATTAATAATCAATATTGTAATGACTGATTGGTAAGACCAGCTGGTAGATGTATTACTGCAATACTATCGGAGTACTGAGAAGACGATGAAGTAAACAAAGCAAAATAAGCTGGTATAATTAATTTTATTATTTCCTTACCTTAAGAGCAATTCTTACACAAAATTCAGCACCAGAACAGTCAAAGGTTTTGTTAGGTTGTTCTCCTAAAAGTTCCTGAACCTTAGCAACGACATCATCTTCTTTCATGTCTTTTTCAATTTTAATTATGTGGTTGGCACCAATTTCTTTTGCTTTCTGTAGTTTTACGTCTAGGATATCTAAAATTAAAAATTCCAGATTAGTATTAGTTGTTAGAGTAAGTTTGATGGTCCAGAAGTAATAGTATGTTATTTCTATATTTATTACTTTTAAACAGTAAGAAAATGTAAGCGATTAGTATTACATTCTTCACCTGTGTAAAAGCTCACACTTTCTTATTTTTTATGCTAAATCTAATAGCTGTTTAAGCGTGGTCTCAGAATAAGCGAAATGATTGTTCTGGGCTCTTTTAATTTTTCAAAAAAAAAATAGATATGCATTATCTTCTTTTTTGTAAAAAAAATGTGTGATTCATTTTGTGAACATTCATTTAACAGTTTAATTATGATGCCAGTATAACAAGATTGCCTTGGCATCTGTGTACTATCGACTTTTCAAGAAAAAAATAATGAGGTAGATTATCATCTTATTTTTGTAAAAAACTGCGTATAGAAGCATTAGTCTCCATTTCTATTTACCTGTGATGATAATTTTGGAGGCTCCTCTAGCTTTAGCAGCCAATAATGTGACCAAACCGATGGGTCCAGCACCAAGAATAAGGACCACATCACCTACTTGGACCTCTCCCCTTTTTGTGGCATGTACCCCAACTGAAAGAGGTTCCATAAGCGCTCCGTCTTCTAGGTCCATATTTGGGGGCAATCTAAAAAAAAGAATTGAAGATCTGCTATATCTATAGACTTTTCGTAGGGACGATCTAACATATTTATTTTTACTATTTTTTGACCCGCTGTCTATCCGAAAAGGCCCGGTTCTCCTGAGAAAAGATTTTTATTGCTGCTGGAATTTTTATTATAAGAGGGTTTATTTTTTTTCGAAATTTCCTCCCCCTTATGACCATAAATTTTAGAGGATGGTTACATTTTATTATAAGAGAAGTTACATTTTATAATAAGAGAGGTTCCTTTTTCTGAAAATCCTCCCGTGGTTAGAGTATTTTCAAGGTCCGTTAAGTCCAATTAGAAAAAAGTATATGTTTAATGGAAGGATCGTTTTCAGGAAAGCACTCCTCCTGATCGTTCTTTCCAAGTTCTTGTACAGGAGATAACTTTTTTGAGGAAGGGCTGTACTTGTACGTGGTTTGATGTTCATGGAAATGGAGATTTGATAATTAAATTTTTCTGACCCGAATTTTCTCCAATGTATGTATATATATATATATATATATATATATATATATATATATATATATATATATATATATATATATATAAAATACTTTGTTCTTAAGTGCACTGTTTAGACTTACTTAGCAATCGAAATAATAGATTATTCTTATGTGACTATGTTGCCGGGCGATTGCCAAGTCATTATATTTATTATAGAAATAAAGATGTCTAATATTGATACGGTCACTATAAATGTTAGTAGGTAACTAAATAGATAACAATTTATGACAAAGTTGTTGAATAGGTGCTTCCATAGATACTAACTAAAATAACTGACTTAGTTTTACATGAGATCTCACAACTTTTTGTGGTGGACGGACGGCGTTGCGAGACGGCATTTTTTTACATTTTATGTTTTTGATGGGCTCAAATCTTCATCTTGCGATTCAAGCAACTTGAATGCCGCTCGATCCTAACTGTTCAGAACGGTCTCGTCCTACGTTATTGGCAATTTTAGCAATGTTTTTGCATGGAGTCTTCATCATTATCCACAGTAAGATCAGGCCACAGTTTTCAGCTCCTCATAACAATCATATTAGGATCACATTCCATAGTGTCAAGGATTATTTCAAATGTTTTTCTAATGTAGTACAGCTTAAAGGCCTGGATTATGCCTTGGCCCATAGGTTGGAGTAAGGCAGTAGTGTTAAGAGACAGAAATATATTACCTTTATGTTAAAATGCATAACTTTAAGCTCGAGAGGATGTCGTTGAGCATTGTTCAAAACTAGGGCTGCCATAAAATCTAAATTATTTTTCTTTAAATAAGTTTGAATTTCAGCAATAAAATAATTCCGAAACCAGTCACAGAAAATGGCAGCTGTAACCCACGCCTTCTTGTTTGCACACCAAAACAGTGGTAGGTTGCCCTTGTTAGTGTTACATATGGAACATTTATAAGATCACTTCGGTGTGTGTCTGTCATATCCGATTTTCTCCGAAGCTATTTGACGTAGAAACTTGAAATCTAGCACTAATATAGGAACTTATGGCCTCATTAGAGCCGTGTAGTTTTGAAAGTTAAATTTTGACTAAAGGGGTTAGTTTTGTGGGTGGAATCGGAAATGAAAAAAAAGAATTACCAGGTCGTGGAGTGGGGTGTCAAATGAAACCTTGCAGTTCAAAAATATATATGATGTAATACTTGCGCACACTTTTTTTTGTATTATTTTTAAAAAATTGCGAAAAATCGCTGTCCCCTCCTTATCTCGAAAAGTACTAATCCAAAAATTTTGAAAAAATTCTGAAATATTTTTCACAGGGTATATATATATATATATATATATATATATATAAGAGTTCAAGGTCGTCAGTTTCCAGTAAAGGTCGGAAAAAAAAACTTTGTTGAAAACTCATTTGGGGTGTGTTTTGTGAAGTCATTGATTATTTTATACTTCCGTAACAAAAGTTTTTATTTTAAAAGCAATCAACGTACGGAACACTAATTGCGCAAATCCGACCTGCACTGGGCCGATTATTTCCGGGGACTAACTTTGCTTTTACTCGACATTATAAATTGCGAACAAAACAATTAGTTGAAAGTACGCGTGCTATTTACTCAAAAATATTGTAACGAATGAAATAATCTAAGTTGAGGAACAAAACAAAAAAGTATTGAGCGAAGAATTGTGGCTGATTTTGTCTAAGGCCAGAGCGGCGCGTGTAACCAGACGGCTTTCGTCAAGTGTCTCAAGCGCGTTGAGGCGGTAGCGTTGCGGCGGCCGAAGCGGTAATAAGTCAAAGGGTTAGGCTATTCCTTTTTTATAGCTAGTAAATATGTACGTAAATAGGTAGGTATGCAATCATTTTGCTTTTGACACGTATTTCTATAAAAAAATTAGAATATCGTTAGTTTCGGATCCGTGAATAATGACATTCTCAGCCGCGAGTACAGAACGTTTTTTTATTGGCGAATACTTAAAACGCGAATAATGCGTGAATAAAGAGCTTTGACTGTACTTGAGAAAAAGGATATTACCATGGACTAATTTCAAATTTACCATGCAATCATAAATCTAAAATTTTAAATATAGTTTTTTTTATTTATAAATAAATTGTAATTTATGCTTCACACCACGATCATTCCAAATTTTACCATTTATATTAATCTCTATTTACCGCAATTGCTTTTAAAAGAAAATATATATAAATAACTAAAAAATTAGACCCTAAAGTTGGCCTCCTACTTATAAACTGTAAACAGGTTTTTATAGAAATATTAAGTAGTATTATCAATTATCCATTCATTTTTATCTTTGGTATTTCTTTATACAATTTTTTAGCGTTAAAAAATACTTTTAAAATATTCTATTTGGATCTTTTAAAACGATATTCCCCTTATCAGGATCAGATTTTTTTCAGTAGCAGTAATTGATGCATCCAAGAATTCCCTTTAAAAAACTGACCCCTAGGCAGCATTTGTAGAGTTCTGGAATGCTTTGAAATATCTTTGTTAAGAAAATGAATCTGAGCACACTAAATTATAAGCGTACCGAGGTTTGTTGATATATATACCCACCACTTGTTTCTTTTCCGAAGCTACGGCCCCAGAACTTATTAAAAGGACTGTATATTCAAAAAATCTTACTTGTAGCAAAAATCAGCTGCGTGAACATAGTATCTGGAAAGGTTGCCGTCATCTGGTGGAGTGGCGCAGAAGAAAATATCAGGGCAAAGATGGTAGTCTCCACCTTTACAGAAGGAGCAAACTCTACATGGTACGCCAGGTTCAATAGCTACTTGATCGCCTGGTTTAAGGTTCTTGACGTTTTTGCCAATTTTCACAACTGTACCTGAGGCTTCATGACCTAAAGTAAAGAAATAAACGTAGTAGATATTTAAAATAAGAAGCAACCTAGATGTACGTGGAAGAAGAAGGAAAAAAATTCTTTTAACACTGGAATACTCAGTACGAACTCATCGATATAAAGCTTTAGTCGCAACGGTTCTTCTTGAATTAATGTTAGACCCGTTAAACTCTACATCGCTGAGATGTTAAAAAAAACTATAAATATGCACCCAGTTTCTGAAGCCCTACACAATAAATCTTGCTGAAATATAAAAAGTGTCTTTTTTTCATAAAAGTGAACCATTCTCGAGATATCTCGATTGTTTCAAGCTTTAATTTCCAAAAGGTCTATTAGTGAAACCTTCGAGAATTCACATCTTTCTAGAACAAGAATTTATACGCCAGTCATACTTCAAATATTATGTAATTGTGTCGGCTTGACTTTATTTATTATGAATGCATTAATTTTGACAAAAACAATGAAAATTTAAGAATATTATCAGAAAGATTGAGGACAGTCACAATACGTGACGTCCGTAATTTGCGTAAATTACTTTGGTTCAAGACCAGACAAGGATGAATGTCCCCTTCACTTTTCAATACCTATTTAGATACCGTACTTGAGCACTAGAAAAACAGTTGTAAATTAATGGGAATACCCCTTAACAATGAGATGTTATTCAGATGCACTATGCAGATGACCAGGTCGTTATAACACAAGATCATGAAGCCGCAGAATTTATAGTAAAAGAGCTATACCAAGAATAACAAAATGAGGGCTAGTGTAGGTGTGGGTAGCTGGAGAAGATCGAGCATTAAATATAAAAGCAGGCAGCGCAATAAAACCAGGCGATTAATATGTATACCAGAGTAACTAATGCAAGAGAGATAATTGGAATACTCAACTCAATTCTATGGCACAACAATATCTCAAAAAAACACAAAATTAAGAATATATGATACCTCTATGAAAAGCAGCTTATCTTATGGAAGTGAAATCTGGCAAATCAACAATAATATGGCTAGAAAACTTTTATCTACAGAAATGATCTACCCTCGAAGAATAGCTAGAGTTTTAGCCGGGAAAGAATACAAAATGAAGAAATATATTTAATACGTATGAACACATACAACAAAAACAATTAATATGGTACGGACACATTAATAGAATGGATGTGAGTAGGATACTAAATAAAGTTATGCAGTGGAAAAATCGATATTATGTTATTATCATTAACTCTTGTTGTAAGCCACTTATAAATCTATCGCAAAAATATTATCTCTTTAATTCCAAATCAACAAAGTCCAAACATTTTGAAGAAAAGTCTATATCATTTTAAACTTTCGTAAGACAAAAAATCATTAAGAGTTACGGCATTAACTGAACATATAATAAACCTGCCCCCGAAAAGTTAATTTGTGTCACTTTGAACATTAAATTGTTTTATATGTCAGTCACTTCCCGAATATGATTTGTCAAAGGATTACTGCACTTGCAGTTTCGAGAATTAAATTTTCCAAGGGTAAAGCCTCTGATTTTATAATTCTAAAAGTTACAGGCTGGCCATATAATAATATTTAAAATTTTATTCCTAGGTTATGGCTATTTGTGACCTATGGATTAATAGTGTTTACATACCTATAATCATCGGTTTTTTAACAGTAAAACTTCCAATGCCTCCGCTTACTAAATAGTGGACGTCAGAACCACAAATTCCAACGACTTCCATTTGCAAAAGAACCTCTGGAAAAAACAAATAAGCAACTATTAGTAAACTTCTTATTACCGGTTAATATTGTAACTGAATCTCTGCAAAACAATGTAATTGCTTTAAGATCCATCTAGAAAATTTAGGGATTAAATTTATAAAATAAGCTTTTAACCGACTAGTTACAATTGAAATGCTTATGCATTTATGCACGGTATTTACTTTTTGAGCTATTCCTCAGAATCTTATTTTATCCGGTGTACTGTGGGCCAAGAATCCGGTTTTTCGTTCGAAATTGTCTAGAACCCTCAATTATTAACAACATCAGACAATTTTTTTTCAAAATAGTCGTAAGCCAATTCCGGACAAATGTAAGGAAGCCGATTTGCAAAATATAACCTTAAAATTTTTTTAAATTGCAAAAATAGCACGGAACCGGGAGGTGAAATTTCGAAGTTCACATGATTTCAAGTTTATGCGTTCAAAACTGGTTCATCGGGGGTTTCTGGGGTCGCTGAATCTATTTGTTGTGGTCATGTTGATCATATGCGTTCTTCTAAGTGATGAAAATGGGAGTTGGAAAATAAATTCAGCGACCCCAGAAACCCCCGAGGAACCAGTTTTGAACACGAAAGTCTAATTCAGGAGAATATCGTAATTTCTTGACGATCCTAGAAACACCGAAGAACCAGTTTTGAACGTGTAAACTTGAAATCACGTGAACTTCGAAATTTCACCTCCCGGTTCCGTGCTGCTTTTTGCAATTTTAAAAAATTTTGATGTTATATTTTGCAAATCGGCTTCCTTACGTTTATCCAGAATTCGCTTACGAGTATTTTAAAAAAAATTGTCTGATTTCGTTAATAATTGAGAGCTCTAGACAATTTTGAACGAAAAATCAGATTTCTGGCCCACTGTGCGGTGGTTATTGAGATTGTTTAAAATATGCTGAGAGGCAGAGAATCCCTAGTCGACGTAATATAAAATAATAAAATAATCAAAATTATATATATTCCATAATGTTTTATAAGATCCATGAGTATGGTAGTATACCAAACAATATGCATAAATTTAAAATGTGAAATTTAATCTATATAACTTATATATTAATTTTTAGTGTTCCGTACGGAACACTTATAAGATCACTTCGGTGTCTGTCTGTTTGTCTGTCCGTCTGTCTGTCTGTCATACCCGATTTTCTCCGAAACTATTTGACATAGAAAGTTGAAATTTGGTACTAATATAAGAATTGATGGGCTCATCAGAGCCGTGTAGTTTTGAAAGTTAAATTTTGACTTAAGGAGTCAGTTTTGAGGGGTGAAATCGGAAGTGAAAAAATTTTTTTTTTACTAGGTCATCGAGTGGGGTGTCAAATGAAAGCTTGTAAAAACACGAGTAAAATATATATATATATATATATATATATATATATATATATATATAATGTAATACTTGCGCACACTCTTCTTTGTATTATTTTTTAAAAATCGCGAAAAATCGCTGTCCACCCCTCTTATCTCGGAAAGTGCTGATCAAAAAATTTTGAAAAAATTCTGGAATATTCTCTATGGGGTGTAGATTGAACGAAAATTATCACGAGTGCATTACCTTTAATAATTTATCTGGTATATAAAAAAACAAAAATTTCAAGGTCATCAGTTTTTAGTAAAGATTGGAAACAGACTTGTTTGAAAACTCATTTGGGGGTGTGTTTTATGAAGTCACTGGTCATTTTATATCTCCGTTACAAAACACTAATTGCGCAAGTTCAGCTTGCACTTGACCGGTTATTAGTGTTCCGTACGGAACATTTATAAGATTACTTCGGTGTCTGTCTGTCTGTCTGTCCGTCTGTCTGTCTGTCACACCCGATTTTCTCCGAAACTATTTGACATAGAAAGTTGAAATTTGGTACTAATATAGGAATTGATGGCCTTATCAGAACCGTATAGTTTTGAAAGTTAAATTTTGACTTAAGGGGTTAGTTTTGGGGGGTGAAATCGGAAGAGAAAAAAAAATTTTTTTTACTAGGTCATCGAGTGGGGTGTCAAATGAAAGCTTGTAAAAACACGAGTAAAATATATATATATATATATATATATATATATATATATATATATATATATATATATATATATATATATAGATATAATGTAATACTTGCGCACACTTTTCTTTGTATTATTTTTTAAAAATCGCGAAAAATCGCAGTCCACCTCCCTTATCTCGAAAAGTGCTGATCAAAAAATTTTGAAAAAATTCTGGAATATTCTCTATGGGATGTAGATTGAACGAAAATTATCACGAGTGCGTTACCTTTAATAATTTATCTGGTATATGAAAAACAAAAATTTTAAGGTCATCAGTTTTTAGTAAAGATTGGAAACAAACTTTGTTGAAAATTCATTTGGGGTGTGTTTTGTGGTCACTTTATACCAGCGTAACAAAATTTTTTATTTTAAAAGCAATCAACGTACGGAACACTAATTGCACAAGTTCAACTTGCACTTGACCGGTTATTTTTTTATATTTGCTTATATAAATTTTGGAATCTGCAAATTATATTGTTAGTTCTCTAGAAAGAAACTATAAGGTAGTTGAAACTGAAAACCTTCAACTGTTGGAAAACTAAATTTATATTATTTTCTAGAGAACCCCTTTAAGGAAGGCTATATGTAACTCTTAGTGCAATACCCTCACTATCAACGCCGGTATGCTCCAAATGTCCATACTGTCTCCTATTCTCATTCTCATTTACATTAAAAAACCAGGAATCCAATCTACAGCTTTCCAGATGACAGTACACGTATTTCTTCATTTACTTTAAATGCTCGAATAGCGGCTACTAATGCAAATATCCGCAAACAGCAGGAAGTCGTCAATCTTAACAGATAATTAGTATCTATAGTTTTTTGCGATAATATTTTTATTATAGAAGTATATTTCACTGTCTCATAGTACTATATTCCATCTACTCTTTATAGAAATTTGTAGGAAAAAAAAGTTCATATGTAAAGTCTTCTCCCGGCTTATAGCTAGGCCCTATTGCCTGTTTCTTTGTTCCCTGATCTATAAATCGTCGCCCCATCTCTTTCTTGGACGTCCCATTGATCTTTTTCCATTCGGCGACTTATCTCTATCCATACTATACTGTTGTTTGCCATTCTTCCTATGTGTTGATCCCATTCCATTTTTCTTCCTCTTATCCACTGATTGATATTTGTTATATTACATGTGCGTCTTATGTCTTCACTCCTTTTTCTATTCTTCAATGTCTTGTTCGTACATCTTCTAAGTATTCTCATTTCAGTTGATTCTAACATCCTCTGGGTTATACTTGTACATATTGTATCTTGTTTCAGATGTGTAAGTCATTGCTGGTCGTATCATGCTCTTGTAGATTCTTGTTTTGGTCTCAACGGAGAGGAATTTATTCTAAATATGGCATCATTGAGGCATCCCGTTATCATATTAGCCTTGTTGACTTGATGTGTTACTTCTTCAATTTTTGTGATACTAGATATTTTGATGCCCAGGTAATCGACCTCCTTCACCTGTTCTACTGGTTTATCTTCCACCACCAACTTGCTCTTACTATTGTCTTGGTTTTTCAGTTGATATTGACATATGTAATGTAATATATAATTCTTAAAAGCATCTCAAAAAGTAAAAACAGATAACTAGATGATAGCTGTATTCGGTTTACAGATAATTCCGTTGTTTGTGAAAAGTATGATTATATAAGAGGTTTGTTTACTAGTTTGATAAAACCAACGGAGCAATGGAATAGGTGTAATCCACGCTATCATCAAATATTGATTGATTACTTATAATTTATATTGGTATCGATGATATTCTATAATAATATAATCTGATAAGCATTTGTGGATTTTGTATTTATAATCGACTTGTACTACTTGTTTGGCAGGTTCATTAATATGATAAGAGGCTCGAAGCCTGATTAAAAATATTTACTTCACAAACATTTTATTTTTACAAATATAGAGTGTTTTTTTTCTTAAGTTGGTGCTTTATGAGTGTTCTGTACGGAACACTTATAAGATTACTTCGGTGACTGTTTGTCCGTCTGTCTATTCGCATGTCTGTCCGTCTGTCTCTCCGCCTGCCACATCTGATTTTCTCCGAACCTATTTGACATAGAAAGTTGAAATTTGACACTAATATAGGAATTTATGGCTTCATCAAAGCCGTGTAGTTTTGAAAGTTAAATTTTGACTTAAGGAGTTATTATTGGGGATGAAATCGGAAGTAATATATTTTTTTTTTTACCAGGCCATCGAGTGGGGTGTCAAATGAATGCTTGTAAAAAAATACATATATTGTAGTATTTGCGCACACTTTTCTTTAAATTATTTTTAGAAAATTTCGAAAAATAGGTGTCCCCCCTTATCTCGAAAAGTACTGATGAAAAAATTTGAAAAAATTCTGGAATATTCCCCACAGGGTGCAGATTAAACGAAAAACGAGTTCATTGCCTTTAATAATTTATCTGATACTATATAAAAAAAAAAAACAAAAATTTCAAGGGCATCGGTTTTCAGTAAAGATCGGAAAAAAACTTTGTTGAAAACTCATTTAGGGTGTGTTTTGTAAAGTCACTGATCTTTTTATACCTCCGTAACAAATTTTTTATTTTAAAAGCAATCAACATACGGAACACTAATTGCTCAAGTCCGACTTGCACTTGGCAGGTTATTTTTAGTTATAGTACTTAATTTAAGTGAATAGGATTAATAATTTTGATTTATTAATGTGAGGTTGTGTCTTTCCATTATATCAATTTCGATAAAAATTCATGCCAAAAAATTAATACATTCACGAAAACGCTAGAAAATCAATATTTAAATATTCGCTTACTTCCCACCTAAAATGTGAAGCATCATCATGAAAAAATCACATTCCGATAATTGAGGCAAGTAGGATAGGATAGGAAGTTTATCTTTAATGCTATAATAATTATATTTCTTCTTCCTTTTGTCAATTGTTTGTTTGCATACATTTCGAGCACTAACAAGAATCTCTGTCGGTACAAAACATGTTTGGAAGTAACAGTTTTTTGCACCTTCGATTGGCCGCGGCTTGCAATTAGAATTAATTTAAAAAAAAAAAAAAAGAGGTGTAAGTGTCATTGTGAGCCAAATTACAATTTTAATCGTCGCATTATAATCCCTTCCAACCAATCCCCATCCGGAGATCCGAACGCTGGGTTATTTTATCTCCAGTGTTTTTTTTTTTTTATGTCTAGGAGTTACATCATGCCATTAGTTTCCCATTCCGAAATACGAAAATATAAGCAGAATTACGAAACGTTAACTTATAAGAGCATGATGCATCCTAAGCCGATGCATTGGAATCTGGGCCTCTACCATCGAACTTTTAGTGCCGTTATATACGGGACATTTCACAGTGTCATTAAGTGGCGCCAGGTCATTGCTGCCAGTCGCCGTCCCATTTAAAAATATAACATCTGAGAACCTTCAGTCAGAAGCAATGGTTCTAAATGGGACGACTATGAGCGACGTCGTGGCACCACTTACTGGTACGACAGAGTAGTGAGTATGTGAGCGCTCTTTGTCGCCTTCTCCAATAAGCAGAAAGTACCGGAAGTGTTGATAATTATTATACCAACTTTGGGAAAAGATATTTGAAGTGAAGTACGTACAATATTTATCGATCTACAGAAAGCCTACGATATTGTGCTAAGAAATAAATTGTGGGAGATACTAATAGTAGCTGGATGCGATACGTAATTGAGCACTATGAATTAAGGACTTTACTAATCAAATACTACTATTATAGAACAACATAACAACGTATCACTGACAACACAAATCACTGAAGATCTTAGCAAAAGTTGCAGTTTGTCAACAATATTATTCTATATTTATATAGAATAGGATTTTAAACAATTTAAGCCTAGTTGTGGTGGAATGAGTAGTCAATTTCAAAATCATTATCATCATACCCTCAGGATTACTAATTATCAGGTAGTTCTGGCTCAAGACGCTGCTGACGAAATTTATGTTAACAAAGTTGTATATCAATACAAGTCTTCAAGTCTTTAAAAAAACATATAGTTGTAAACCCAGAAATTAGATTTGATATTCTATTTGGATGAAGATAAAAGAGGTTGATAAATTAAGTACCTCGAGAGCATTATTAATACGATGACATAAAATAAGGTAAATAAATCATGTAAAATGCAAAAAAAGATGGCGCGCTTCATGCAGTTCAGTGGAATAAAATTGTATTGGCAAACAAGAAATGTATTGGAAAAACGATGGTGGAAATGGTACTACCGGATATAAGTGAGGTATAGAGACTGAACTTTTTTTCTTTTTTTTTTATGGGTCTAGGACACGTGCTGCAGGGAAGTCCCTAAAGCGCTACAGGAGCAACACGTGTGCGAAAAAAGCGATTTACGTTGTTCTTGAATCGCTGTAAATTGTACTCGGTGGGAAACACAGCGGAACCAGAAACATTTACACCATGTGATGAAAAAAGTAACGTCCAGCACGTGATTTTTTTTTCGTTTGGAACACAGGCAGAGACAGATTTTTTTTACATAATAAATTTGCTAAACATATTTTTCAAAGTATTATTATTATTTTAATAAAATTTTGTTAAATACTTACGATCATCATTTGGTTCTGGAATAGGTCTTTGTTCCTGTAACATAAAAATATATTATTAATAAAAATGCATATTACTTTATCCAAAATAAACTTAATTAAAAGGGGGAGCTGGCAAATGGAAATAAAATACTCATTAACTATCGTAATCAGTAAAATAATTTTGTTTCGTTGCAAAATGGTAATAAAGAGCCTGCATATATAATAGTTTTATTTAAAAAATGGCTTGTCATTATTGGTTATTACAAAATATATGACGATTAAATTAAAAAATTATCAAGTTACTATAATAATTGTGTTATGTATACGTATATCTATAGGTCATTTTTTCTGATAACTCCACTACAAATGCAAATAAAAATGCAAATTTATATTGTTGTTTCGTAACAAAAATGTCAGAGGTGTGTATTTTTATTTATAAAAACCAGAATTAGAATAAAAAAAAAACATAATAATGGGCGTGTTTTGCGATTATAAATTATACTTGCAAAATGTGTAGTGAATAGTACGAATACACCGTTTGTCTAAAAAGTTCCCGAACGGATTTTTTCCTCGGGCTTCAAGCAGCACTATCTCGTAAACAACAGTAGATGCTTGAACTAACATCTGTAAACAACACATTTGCATTCAACGAGCGGTCAGTGCTAAGTAGTAGATGTGTGTATGTGTCGTTGTCATTGTGTCACAGAACTGTGATGGAGCAGCGAAAAGTGATCAAATTTCATGTGAAACAGGGTAAAACAGCCACGGAAACATTTGAATCTTTAAAAAAAAGCCTACGGTGATTCTTCTTAACCGCGTTCACAAGTGTTTAAGTGGTTTAAATGCTTTAAGAAAGGACGGGAGTCGCTCGAAGAAGATGCAATGTCAGGGCGTCCCAGTACAAGTGTGGTCGACGCAAACATTGTGAAAATTCGTCATCTTCTGCATACTAACCGTCACCTTTCATACAGATTGATGGCAGAGGATCTTTTCTCACCCCCGGTTGTGGTTTGACGAGCCCCTGTTCGGCGACAGATGCCCCCCTTTTATAAGTAGCTCTTATTTCCTTTAAAAAATACCCTTTGCGCCCATGGTCTCCCTACCATTGGTTCGTATATATATATATATATACATATATATATATATATATATATATATATATATATATATATATATATATATATATATATATATATATATATATATATATATATATATATATATATATATATATTTATATACATATAATATATATATATATATATATATATATATATATATATATATATATATATATATATATATATATATATATATATATATATATATATATATATATATATATATATATATATATAAATTTTGGATGTTGATGATAGCAAACCAAACGTTTTAAACCGACTACTGAATCTACGGTTAATGGAGAGAAAGTATAAATCAAGTCATTTATTTTATTACAGCCTAGCTGTTTCGGCTTGCTTGAAACATCAACAGGAATATATATATATATATATATATATATATATATATATATATATATATATAAGTTAAACATAAATAAAATCGAATTATGGAATATCAATTTTACCTATTATTGCGTTGTTTTGAATAAAAAAAATTACGACTAATCTTTTTAATTGGCTATGCAAATATTTGCGAATATTTTTTATATATATATATATATATATATATATATATATATATATATATATATATATAAATTTTGAATGTTGATGATAGCAAACCAAACGTTTTAAACCGACTACTGAATCTACGGTTAATGGAGAAGAAAGTATAAATCAAATCATTTATTTTAATTACAGCCTAGCTGTTTCGGCTTGCTTGAAACATCAACAGGATATATATATATATATATATATATATATATATATATATATATATATATATATATATATATATATATACATAAATAAAATCGATTTATGTAATATCAGTTTTACCTATTATTGCGTTGTTTTGAATAAAAAAAATTACGACTAATCTTTTTAATTGGCTATGCAAATATTTGCGAATATTTTTAAGTGCCTCATTTAAATATTTGAAAAACAAGCACGTTAAGAATTATTATTAACTATAACTCTTATACATTTCATTAAAGTCACATTGAATAAAAAAACCGGTCAAGTGCAAGTTGAACTTCCACAATTAGTGTTCCGTACGTTGATTGTTTTTAAAATAAAAAATTTTGTTAGGGTGGTCTAAAATGATCAGTGACTTCACAAAACACACCCCAAATGAGTTTTCAACAAAGTTTGTTTCCAATCTTTACTGAAAACTGATGACCTTGAAATTTTTTTTTTTTTTATATACCAAATAAATTATCACGAGTGCATTACCTATAATAGTAATGCACTCGTGATAATTTTCGTTCAATCTATACCCCGTGGAGAATATTCCAGAATTTTTTCAAAATTTTTTGATCAGTACTTTTCGAGATAAGGTAGGGGACAGCGATTTTTTAAAAGTAATACGAAGAAAAGTGTGCGCAAGTATTACATTATATATATATTTTTTACTCGTGTTTTCACAAGCTTTCATTTGACACCACACTCGATGACCTAGTAAAAAAATTTTTTTTTCACTTCCGATTTCACCCCTCAAAACGAACCCCTTAAGTCAAAATTTATGTTACGGTAGTATAAAATGATCGATCAGTGACTTCACAAAACACACCCCAAATGAGTTTTCAACAAAGTTTGTTTCCAATCTTTACTGAAATCTGATGACCTTGAAATTTTAGTTTTTTTTTATATACCATATAAATTATTAAAGGTAATGCACTCGTGATAATTTTCGTTTAATCTACACCCCGTGGAGAATATTCCAGAATTTTTTCGAAATTTTTTGATAAGTACTTTTCGAGATAAGGCCCGGGACAGCGATTTTTCGCGAATTTTTAAAAATAATACAAAGAAAAGTGCGCGCAAGTATAATATTACATATATTTTTTACTCGTGTTTTCACAAGTTTTCATTTGACACCAGACCGATGACCTAGTAAAAAATTTTTTTTTTTCACTTCCGACTTCACTCCCCAAAACTAACCCCTTAAGTCAAAATTTAACTCTCAAAACTACATGGCTCTGATGAGGCCATCAATTCCTATATTATTACCAAATTTCACCTTTCTATGTCAAATAGTTTCGGAGAAAATCAGGTGTGGCAGACAGACAGACAGACAGACACCGAAGTGATCTTATAAGTGTTCCGTACGGAACACTAAAAAGAAAAAGGTTAAAATTAAATCAGATTATTAAATTTTTAATTTCACCTTTGCCCTTAGATTCACAACATGTTATATGAAAACTCGACCATTTTTGGGATATTACAATGATATTTCTGAGACTGACAAGTTCTAGCTCCTAAACTATACAATTTGGGGTTAAATCGTTTGTATCTTTTTATAGTTATTATCTATTCAAACACGTCAACTTATGTTGGTTTAATTAATATGGAAATCACATGTTTTATAAATTTTATTTAATTCGGATGTTATTACACAACAAGCCAATAAAGTGATGGAACAATGAAAATAGTTTTTTTTTTGATTTAGGGATCGTAAAAAGCGAAGAGGTGCAAACATTTTGTAGGGTGAATTTTTTTGCCAGTTAGTGGTGCCACAGTTAGTGGTGGCAGTAATAATATTTCAAATTCCTCAGCCTAAAAAACCACAAAAATGGAATATATTCAAAACTGCTGCACTATTATCTCCTAGCGAGTAAAGTTCAAGAAATTTTCTTCGAACTGAAAATCCTTGGATATCACACACAAGAAAATATCTTTAAATCTCTCCCATCTGACTTCCTACCGTTTATAGGTTTGTATTAACAATTTTACTTAAAATGAACTTATTCTTTCAACCAGAAACGAGGGAGACATTAGCAAAGTTATGTTTTTCGAATACATTTTAACTCCTCTACATAAAATTTTCGTTAGAGTGGGATATAATGAAAAAATAACACGATTTTCTTTTTTCTCGACTACAAGAACCCTAGAACCTACATTATCATTAGAAGGTTCCTCTTTAATAAAAAAATTACTAAATTGGTAATATAGTATGTGTATTATTATGAAAATTAATCTCAAAAATATTAAAAACGAAAAAAATGTAAAATTAATTGGGAAATTTTTTACAGCAAAAATTTTAAAATTTCTTCTATATAAACTGTATCTCGTTTTCTTTAACTATCTAATTTTACACGCTGACCTGTTTAATGCCTTGCAGATGTAACATAAATATTAATAAAATAACTTCCTTAAAACCACCGTATTTTATATTTTCTTATATTGCTCAATTGCTAATCCAATATTGTTTTATATTTACAGAAATTCTGTACTTATGTAATTATGCAATAAGTTAATACCGATATCTAAATGTTATTTACTATAAGTAAAAAAATGTACTCACCAGTCTTAAATCATTGATTCCATAGAGTACAGCTGTAAGGTTATCGTTCGGGGCCATTGTTCTTTACACTGAAAAAATGAAGGCGTACCACGTTGGTTCTGATGAGTGTGTGCTCTGGTACTCGGTCGTACCCTACACTACTGCTTTTTGCGATCTCCTGCAACAGTTAGCGTACATTTATAAGTTGTCAAGATAACAAGCCGGCGTCATATCAACAAAATACATCAGTTATCATTCTGTGTCTACGTAGTTAGTTTGGCAATATATTATTGGGTAGGTTAAGTGAGTTGTTTGCAAGAGATGTTAAGTGGGGATTTATTTTTAAGTGATACATACAACTTAAGAATTAGTTTAAAAAGAAACTAATTTTAGTACACGTGTCGAAATTTTAGGCTTTTCATTGATTATTAAAAATAGGCGGGGCTGTATACAAAAGTTCGTCCATTGAGATCGAAACAGATGTCAATTAATAAACCAGACGTTTTAAACCGACTTCTTAATCTACGGTTAATGGAGAAGAAAGTATAAATCATATCATTTATTTTAATTACAGCCTAGGCGTTTCAGCTTGCTTAAAACATCAACAGGACTAACCGTTAAAGTTAATGAAAGTTGTGGTCAAATATACAAAAACCTTAACTTAGAGGTAACAGGTCTAAAATTAAAACTTATAAGACAATAGATGCACATATTGTATACTATAACACAGTGATTAAAATTAAGGAAGGGACTTTTTAGACTTTTTTATCACCAAAGATAAGTATATATATATATATATATATATATATATATATATATATATATATATATACGAGGCTGGTTTGAAAAGTCCGTGCAAAGTCCGAAAGATAGCACCACCGGCGCGTATCGAGGTCATGTTTAGTTAGTAGCATCTCTTGAATGAACGCACACCAAGTTTCAGCCATATTGGTCTATTTCTTTGTGTTTGGCATTCGTGTGAATCAAGGAAGTCGAGTGATTTTCAAGAAATGGACGAAAAAGAATTTCGTGTGGTGATTAAACATTACTTTATGAAAGGCAAAACGCCTCAGGAGACTAAAGAGAAGCTTGATAAACATTATGGTAACTCTGCACCTCCGATTAGAACAGTTTATAAGTGGTTTCAAAATTTTCGGACTGGCCATATGGGCACAAGTGACGCTGAACGTTCTGGACGGCCTGTGAAGGTTACGACTCCAGAAATCATTGATCAAATCCATGATATGGTGATGGATGACAGAAGGGTTAAGGTGCGTGAGATTGCTAGTGCTGTGGGCATCTCGACTGAACGGGTACATAATATTTTGCATAAACATTTGGACATGAGAAAGTTATCCGCAAGATGGGTGCCGCGATTGCTCACGCTTGACCAAAAACGGAATCGTGTGAAGTGTTGCAAGGATGGTTTGCAGCTGTTCCAGAAGAATCCAGAGGACTTTAAGCGTCGTTTCGTCACTGTGGATGAAACATGGATACATTACTATACTCTTGAGACCAAACAACAATCTAAACAGTGGGTTACCAAGGGGGAATCTGCACCAAAAAAGGCGAAGACCGTTCCTTCGGCCGGAAAGGTTATGGCGACTGTCTTTTGAGATTCGCAAGGGATAATCCTCATCGACTATCTGGAAAAGGGTAAAACTATTACAGGTGAATATTATTCATCGTTATTGGACCGTTTGAAAACCGAGCTGCAAGAAAAACGCCCGCGATTGGCCCACAAGCAAGTCCTTTTCCATCACGACAACGCACCAGCATACACCTCAGCAGTTGTGGTCGCAAAATTAATGGAAATAGGATTCCAACTCGTTTCACATCCCCCCTATTCTCCAGACTTGGCTCCCTCGGACTACTATTTGTTCCCCAATTTGAAGAAATGGCTGGCGGGACAAAGATTTTATTCAAACGAGGAGGTGATTGCAGACACTAATGGATATTTTGCAGACTTGGACAAATCCTATTATTCGGAAGGGATCAACAAACTAGAACATCGTTGGACGAAGTGTATAAGCCTAAAAGGAGACTATGTCGAAAAATAAAAAAGGTTTACCCCAAACACATAAGTAGTTTTTATTTTTGCACGGACTTTTCAAACCAGCCTCGTATATATATATATATATATATATATATATATATATATATATATAAATGTATATATATATATATATATATATATATATATATATATATATATATATATATATATATATAAATGTATATATATATATATATATATATATATATATATATATATATATATATATATATATATATATATATAAATGTATATATATATATATATATATATATATATATATATATATATATATATATATAAATATATATATATGGGTCATTCCACGATATCCGTGGCACTGCTCTCTCCAAAATGTTCGTATGTTCAAGAGCTTTAGAATGAAACATGGCCTTTTTCGAAATTCATTATGGCGTCCACAAAATGGCGACTGAATTTTAAGAAATTAATGTATACTATGGTGAAAAGAAACCGAACACTGTGCGAATCAATGTATAATTAGTATCAGATTATTCGTTTATATATATAGTATTTTAATCGTTAAAGGATAATTAAAAGAAATCAAAACGACGGCTAGAATTTGAAAAATTATAATAAAAAATTGAAAAAAAAATGACTGCTACATCATGGCACTCAAAATTTAAAAATTTTAACAATCATGTAACTTATTTATGTTTATAACAAAAAGAACTAAATAAAACATGATTTCGAGGCGTGATATTTAAAAATGGCGTTTCCAGTATGGTAGGTCAAAAAAAAAATCCAGACGGAATTGATATTAATCGGTGCAAAAAAAAATATTCTCAAGCGGACAATAATTTCAATGATACAAAAATACACAATTAAGTTATAAATAAAATACAAGATGGTGTCGAAACATTAGCGGGAATATATATAAAATAAGAAAAAATTAATTCATCGAAGAGTAATAAACTTTTTCTAGGATTCTAGTAAAACAGCTCACTTTAATTTCAATTAAAAATATTAAGACGAATAATAAGAGTTGGTACACAAATGAAGCCCAAATGACCCTGAAATAAATCAATGGAAATTAGATCAAAAACTTCAAGACTTAATGTAATCATATAAAGAGAGGTTCTAATCCAAAAAAAAAGGATCCCAATGCTTTGACTATCGCACCACGAAAACGAAAGCGACAGTTGTACTAAGTTGAATGAAATTCATTACATAATGAAATGGGGTTATATTGCATTTAAAAACATGTTCCATGTTCGTTTATTGTTCATAGCACAAGAAAAGCTTAAACATCTTCTAAATTAAAAGAAAAATCAAAATTCTACATCCTTTAGGGGATATAAATCATAATTTTTTTGTTAAAACCAGCCCAAAAAATACCAAGTAATTCCATAATCCCTGTTTTTTTTAATTATGTTTTTAGCAATAGAAGAACATACAACCTGAAATTGTTGGAAGACTTAAAATTTTTCTTTTCTAAAAAAAATATTTTTTTACCCCTGTGTTAGGCATAAATGTTTAAAGTTCCACTGTAAAAAGGGATTCTTGGTTGTAAAAAATTCCTCACCTCACCGATGATCTACTTTTAAATTAGATGTAAAAGTTGGATCTTTTTGTGAAAAATTTGTTTTCGGAAGGACTTTAACTTTTTAGAGGTTCAGCGTCAGAGTATTTTTTCCATCAAGGGACTTCCCTGCTCAGATACTTCTTTTGTGCATCCCCATTTGCCGATTGGCGCCCTTTTCTATAATTTACTCCCTTTTTTTTATCTTAAAAAATAAATTAATATGAAGCTATGCCAGGGCGACACAAAACTGCTATTGTAACTTTACTATAACTTTTTGCTGCTATCGCCACTTTTTAGTGTTTGCATCAGATTAACAGTTATTTTAAAGCGTCGGCGAAGAAAATAACTGTTGTTTGCATAAAAACGCAAATAATCGTTTTCATTTCCATACCTTAACAAAACTTTAAATTGAATATCGATTTTTAAATAATTGATATATTTAATATTTCAATAATAATAAAACAATTTGACGATATCCATTGGAATCGTTTATAAAACATTTCTTTATTAATAAGTTCTATTTCTTTAATTAATATTTTCTTACATATCATAATAATAAAGCTCAATTAACACTGGTTCAATAAAGTAGATCACACAAGTTTTATTTTTAACTTGCAAAAAATTATTCACAATTTAAGTTAAAGAACAGCTTTTCTAGAATCAATAAGTTCAGACAGCTAGGAGCAATTGTTTGTAAAATTCTGACTGAAAATAAAATTATAGTAAGAAAGCAGGACAATATATGCATTAGATAATTTCTTCTTGATTCTCGACCTAGATAAAAATAAATATTTTTAGAAGTTTAGTAGTATTACAACCAGATGTTTAAAATGTCATGAGTATGTATTCTGAGTGCGGCAATTAATTTTCTGGAGTGTTACTCGTATCTTCGAGGGCCATTTTGTTTTCAACTTCCAGTGAGCCTGTGTAAAAGTTCTAGAGCATAGAGATATTAGAATAGAGGAGGTAAAGTACATATAGAGCCTGTTGTAAGCAAAGGCGTGGCGTCGTTAAAAAGAGAAAGAAATATTATCATCATTCTGTCTCTCTTATCAGAGCCAACGAAGAATACGAATACCATTCTTGTACGGGTACGCACTCTAACTTAATGTTGTGGGCGTGGGCCGAGTAAGAGAGACAGAATGACTCATATTATGTCTTTCTTTTTCTATGAGCGCCACGCTTGTCGCGAGAACTTACCTGCTCTATTCTAATATCTCTATGCTTTAGAGGCTACATGAATCTGGCTTTTACGGTCGTTATCTTCTTATCAAGATCAGTCGAATAGCCAGCCTGTAATTGTAAAGTAAACCCCAAGATATAAGACCCTAACCTTTTTGTTTTTTCAATGGGGCAATAACCGACCCTATTATGGTTTTGTGCATAGTTGCCCGGTATTACGATAAACGTATTTTTATTTTACCTGCTTTGTATACCGCGCTCACTTGCACCTGCAATTATATCGGATCCCGACTTGGAGCCCTTTAAGTATTTGATAATATAGGCCTAATGACCACAGGTCCCCATTAAGATTCGAAAGAAATTTTTTATTATTTTTAGTTTTACTTACAACTTACAATGTAAAGGTTCTATTTTAATTATGTGGCGTTCGTGGGAAAATTGCAATAGTGGATATTGCAAGAGAAAACATTTATCACTTGATGCTCAACAAATAGGGAAAAATGTTTACGACAGTTTGGTAAAAAGAAATTTGAATAAAAAAAGTGCTTTGCAAGAAACCAGTGAACTAACAAAAACACCATTTTTTACGATTAAGGGTATTGTCGGAAAACCATCACTCAGGAACAGGAAAAAACGGAACGATTTTCAAATGCATCAAGTAGACGATTGTGAAAAAGACGCCATCAGGAGAAAAATATATTCTATGTATGAAGAGCAGTTGGTGCCAACACTAGACAAAATAAAATTACGACTGGTGCAGGACGGGACCAATATACATTGTAGCCGATCAACTCGTCACAGAATTCTCTTAAGAATGGGATTCACGTTCCGAAAAATCAACAAAAGGCAAGTAGTGATGGAGATACAAAGATTACGAATCTTGCGACATACTTATTTACAAGAAATTAAAAAGTATCGATTAGAGAATTGGCCAATAATTTACCTTGACGAAACATAGTTCGATACCCATGACACTGTGCAAAAAGGGTGGGTTGACAGCAGTACAAAATGTCAGACTAACGCACCTTCAAATAAAGGTAAACGAATAACCATTTTGCATGCTGGATCTGAAAAGGGCTGGGTTTCAAATTGTCTACTATTATCTGCAAAAAAACATAAAAGATTCTAGTTTGGACTAGACATGACCGCAGAACTTTTTGAAAATTGGTTTCAAAATTCCCTTTTGCCAAATGTTCCCGAACAGAGTATTATAGTTATGGACAATGCAAGTTACCATAGTCGCCTACACCAAATCGGAAATACAGGAATATATGTTAGAAAATGACATTTATTTTGACTTTAGTTATAAAAAAGTGATCTTTTGGAAGTTTTGAAAAACTATAAATTGAAAAAGAAATATGTTTGTGATAGTATGGCTGAGAAAATGGGATACACTGTTTTGCGGCTTCCTTCGTATTCATGTGTGTTTAATCCAACTGAACATATTTGGCATCAAGTTAAATCAAAAATAAGGGCACAAAATGTTTCTCCTACTTTAAGCGTGTCAGTGGTTGAATTTGTAAAAAAAGGTATAAATGATATGGTATACCTTGTGAAAGCTGGAAGAATTCCATTCAGCACGTTGTTAAAGTTGAAGATTCATATATTTATGTAAATAATATAAAACCACTAATAATTACCTCAGCTGATGACAGTGATAGTGAAACCGAATTAGGCTTAAGTTCAAATATATTTTTATTTATACAATATGTCCCCTCTTGTAAACCCCATTCATTCAAACTGTATATTTGTACTTCTTATCTATTTGTTTTTACATGCATCTATAAATAAACATCTCCAAAAACACTTATAATTTTATTTATTTGTAATAAAGAATAAAATTCTTAAGTCGATCTCTGCAACCTATCATAAACAAAAGGTCAGAATTTTTATATTGCCCACTTAAAACGGCAAAAATCAGGATCTTATATTTTGGGACAGGCTATACTACGTTCAACTCTCCCGCCAAGTGCAAAGTGCGTGGTGTCATTCGACTTTTGCAGGCCGAAGGACTTGGTGCGGCTAAAGTTCATCGAAGAAGGAGTGTTGTGTACCATACAGACTTTATGGGTGACGGTGTTGTACGAGAATTGTGCCGGAAATTCCGGGATGGACGCATTGCCGTACACGATGAGGGAGGTCAAAGGAGCAAGTCTGTCACATCTGAAGACAATGAGCAGTGTGTTGATCAAGTTGTCCTAGAACGGCGTCGTTTCACAATTTCCAAACTATCTGATGACTTCCCTCAAATGCCCAGGTCTACTCTGTACAAAATTGTCACAAGAAACCTTAGGTATCGAAAGATTTGTGCTCGGTGGATCCCGAAAATGTTTACTGACAATCACCAGACTCGGCTTGTGGACTCCGCGTCAATGTTCCTTCGACGCCATAGTGAGGAGGGAGACGATTGTCACAGGAGATAAGACTTGGATCAGATTCGATAATCCCGAAACAAAGGAACAATCAAAGCAGTGGAAGCAGATCTCTTCTTCAAACAAGCCAAAGAAGTTCAGGTTAGCAAACTTTTTCAGACAAAAAGTTGATGGTTACCGTGTTCTGGGATCAAAACAAACGAAGAGAAATGCTGTCATCGTGAGTTGTGTTATTGCACGATAACATGAGACCACACATTGCTTTTTTTTTTTTTTTTTTTTTTTTTTTTTTTTATGGGTCTAGCACACGTGCTACAGGGAAGTCCCTAAAGCGCTACAGGAGCGACACGTGTGCGGAGAAAGCGATTCACGTTGTTCTTGAATCGCTGTAGATTGTACTCGATGGGAAACACAGTCCTGGGTAAACCATTCCAAAGGTATGATGTTCTCCATATAAAAGACTGCTTGAAAAGCGTTGTACGAGGAGTAACAAGCTGAACCTCATACGGATGTGAAGCATTAGCGCGACGCGTACCTCTAATATGCACCGCTCTGGGAGGAATTAAACGGGCCACATCCTTCGAACACTTTCCATGAAAGTACTTGTAGAATAGGCTCAAGTCGCCAACCGTTCTTCGATGCTCCAGCGAATCAAGGCCGTCGGTCAGTTCCGGGTGTCCAATCAGACGAACAGCTCTTCTCTGGATAGAATCCAACAAATGCAGTGTATGTTTGGGAGCGGAGCTCCAAACATGGGAGCAGTATTCCATAGTTGGTCGAATTTGAGCTTTGTAAAGAATTAACAGTTGTTGTGGAGTGTAAAGCTTTCTGGTTCGAAACAATATTCCCAACTTTTGAGAAGCTCTTCTTGCTATGCCTGCAACATGTTCATGCCAGGACATATTTGCTCCCAAATTAACGCCTAACAGATTGAGTGACGATGTTAGAGAGATGGAGCGCCCCGACATAACTATGTCGGGTTCTGCAACGTTAACTTTTTTAGAAAAAACTGCCGCCTGGGTTTTTGTAGCGTTAAATTCCACTTGGTTACTGTCACCCCAAAATAGAATTTCTTCCAGGTCTTTGTTAAGTTGAATGACTTCCTGCTGTCTGCGGATATTCGTCTGAGTAGTCGATGTCCGAGCGTTCAAAGTGAATGAAGAGATAAGTGTACTGTCATCTGCAAAGCTGTAGATTGGATTCTCGGTCTTTTCCAGCAGATCGTTAATATAAATGAGGAAGAGAGTAGGAGACAGTATGGAACCTTGGGGCACACCGGCGTTGATAGTGAAGGTGTTAGAAAGAAATCCGTCAACTGCCACTCGTAAAGAACGCTCTCTGAGGAAACATGAGAGCCACAAACAGAACTTTTCAGACATACCATAAGAACGTAGCTTAGCCAACAGCCCATCGTGCCAAACACGGTCAAATGCCTTGGATATGTCAAGAGCAACCGCTCGAGATTCTCCAAAGTGTTCAATTGCGTTGTTCCAAACATGTGTTACATAAGTCAGAAGATCTCCTGTTGATCTATTTTTACGAAAGCCATATTGGTGATCACTAATAATGTTGAATCCTTCAAGATATTTTAGAAGATGCTGATTGATAGCCTTTTCCATGACTTTCGATATTATTGAGAGTAGTGCGATTGGTCGGTAGTTATTTGGCAAGGTCTTCTTGCCTTTTTTAGGTATCGGCTGAACTGTGGCACATTTCCAGCAGGAAGGAAATATTCCCTTTCTGTAGGATAGGTTGAAAAGTCTACAGAAAACTGGTGTTAGTTCCCTCGCACAGTTCTTGAGAACTATGGCAGGTATTCCGTCAGCGCCTGAAGCCTTTTTGGTGTCTAGCTTCATCAAAATACGTTTTATGATACGCTGTCTGAAGACAATATCGGGCATCCTTGACTGCACTATGGGAATAGTAGGTGGTGTTTTTCCTTGGAAATCGACAGTAGAATGTGAAGCAAAGAGTTCAGCCAACAAGTTCGCTTTCTCAACAGGTGTCGTTGCAATAGAATTATCTGGCCGTGTGAGTGGTGGTATGGTGGATTTGGTGAAATTTTGACTAACTGCCTTAGCGACTGACCAAAAGGACCTGGAATTGCCGGGACAAGCGAGAAGTTTGTTTCTAATCCGTTGATTGTGTACCTCCTTGGTTTCGTCGATAATTTCTTTGCATCTGTTCCTGGCACGAACAAAGATGTTACGATTTATGGTGTTAGGATCTTCACGCCACTGTCGGTATGCAAGATGTTTAGAAGCAACAGCTTCTTTGCATTTTAGGTCAAACCAAGGCTTGCCGTTGGAAGGGCATTTCTTCGAAAAAGGGATGTAAGCCTCCATACCGGCCAAAATAACATCGGAAACCTCCCTGGCGCAGTCAGATGGGTCGTCGGATCGAAAACAAACGTCCAACCAAGGGAAAGTTCGAAAACATTCCATGAGATCTTCCCATTTAGCAGATTTGTAGTGCCAAATCTTGCGCGGTTTGGGCGCCTCTCCGTCACTGATTGGTAGAATACTCGATGTCGAAAGTAGTTTATGGTCGGAAGAACCTAACGGTGGATTTACGCTGACCGTGTAAATCTCCGGATCAAGAAGACTGGCGAACTCTCCGTCTCGATCAGGGATCCGTGTTGGTTCATCAATAAGCTGAGTCAAGCCACAACTGATTGAAAATGATTCGGCTTCACGACCTTGTTCGTCGGTAGTATTTGAATATTTAAGCCAGTTGATGTTGTGGACATTAAAGTCGCCCAGGATGGCAATTTCGGCATTTGGATAGTTAATTTGTAAATGATCTATGGTGTCTGCAAGAGAAGCGAAAAGTGTTCTAAAGTTTGTATCACTTGGTGGTCGATAGAGGATACAGACGAACCTTGTGGTTGGTTGAGTCGTTATTTTTAACCACATAACATCAAAGTTTGGGGGCTCCAGAGCCTCTTCTCGTTGGCAAGAGAGGTCGCTTCTGACATAAAGACAGATTCCAAAGTTACGCCTAAATCGGGAATAGAAATCGTACCCAGGATAAAGATAGTTTACTGTGCTGGTCGATGAACTGACCTTAGTTTCACAGAGAGCGAGTACATGAGGTTTATTTGATTGCAGGTGTTGGTGCACTGAATTTATGTTCGAATTTAAACCTCGTATGTTACAAAAATCCATTTTGAAATTCTGTTCTCTGCATGTCGACGCCCCTGAACCAGCCCCCACCCGGAGATCCGAACGGGGGGCTATTTTACCTCCGGAATTTTTTGTATCCAGGTGCCTCATCATGCTATTTGGTCCCACAGTCCGGGACATCGGCACAGCCACGAAACGTTAAGCAACTTCACGCAGCTTAAGCCGATGCGATGGTATCACACCGGGCGATGCTGGTGGGATCTGGGCATCTACCATCTAGATTGTTCTTTAAGTCGCCTTCTACGACAGGCAGAACATACCGGGGGAGATATTCTATCCCGCCCCCCCACGGGGGACGCTTGGTGGACTTGAAGTCGTATTTAAGGGGAACAAATTTCAAGACGAACGGGGAGCTATAAGCAGGCATGGCGAAGTGGCTACAGTGACAGGCGGAAACGTTCTACGCAGAAGGTATAAAAAAGCTTGTCCACCGATATGATAAGTGTAGTGACCGAAGCGGCGACTATGTAGAAAAATGGTCCAAAGGTGTACAAATCATGTGTAAATAAATTTTTTGCCAAATTGATTATTATTTATTATTATGGCTCCACCGGAAGTTAAAAAACCCCGATATAAAATTATATTTTGTATCTTAGTCAAAAAATTCCTTTATTATAAAATCACTACATGACACAAACTTCACTTGGCACAAATGCTAGAGAAACAACTAAAATGATGAAAAAAAAACTATAAGGAAAAATATAAGTTTTTAAAACCTATAAATGTTTTGGAAATGGAAGAGAGCGGCTGGAAGATAACAAACATACGGAATAATCCATACCAATTCCAGCATCAGAGATATTTTAAAGAGTTCGTTAACTCGCGGCAGATGATCGCAATGTATCATTGAAAATGGAGGAATACCGATAAAGGAGGGATAAAATAACGCAAAATTTCGATTTCCTTTAAAACCTATTAGCTCCCTGTTTATTGGGATTTGAGCAACTGGAATTTGGATTCATAAGTTAAAATACTCTCTCATGGAAATATCTTGAAGGATTCAACATTATTAGCGATCACCAATATCGCTTTCGTAAACATAGATCAAGAGGAAATCTTCTGACTTATGTAACACATGTTTGGAATAACGCAACTGAACACTTTGGAGAATCTCCAGCAGTTACTCTGGACATATCCAAGGCATTCGACCGTGTTTAGCACGATGGATGTTGGCTAACCTTCACTCTTATGGTATGTCTGAAAAATTCTGTTTATGGCTCTCATGTTTCCTCAGAGTGCGTTCTTTACGAGTGGCGGTCGACGGATTTCTTTCTAATACCTTCGCTATCAACGCCGGTGTGCTCCAGGACTCCATACTATCTCCTACTCTCTTTCTCATTTACATTAACGATCTGCTGGAGAAAACCTACAGCTTTGCAGATGACAGTACGCTTATTTCTTCATTCACTTTGAACGCTCGGACATCGGCTACTCAGACGAATATCCGCAGACAGCAGGAGGTCGTTCAACTTAACAAAGACCTGGAAGAAATTCTATCTTAGGGTGACAGTAACCAAGTGGAATTTAACGCTACAAAACTCTGGCGGTAGTTTTTTCTAAAAAAATTAACGTTGCTGAACCCGACATACTCCTGTCGGGGTACTCCACTTCCCTAGCAGCGTCACTCAATTTGTTGGGCGTTAATTTAGGAACAAATATCTCCTGGCATGAGCATGTTGCAGGCATAGCAAGGAGAGCTTCTCAAAAGTTGGGAATATTATTTCGAACCAGAAAGCTTACGCTCCAAAACAACTGTTAATTCTTTACAAAACTCAAATTCGACCAACTATGGAATACTGCTCCCATGTTTGGGGCTCCGCTCCTAAACACACACTGCATTTGTTGGATTCTGTTCAGAGAAGAGCTGTTCGTCTGATTCGAGACCCGGAACTGACCGGCGGCCTTGATTCGCTGGAACATCGAAGAACGGTTGGCGACTTGAGTCTGTTCTACAAGTATCATGGAAAGTGTTCGAACGATGTAGCCCGCTTAATTCCTCCCAGAGCAGTGCATGTTAGAAATACACGTCGCACTAATACTTCACATCCGTGTGAGGTTCAGCTTATTACTCCGTGTACAACGCTTTTCAAGCAGCCTTTTATATGGAGAACATCATCCCTTTGGAATAATTTGCCCAGGGCTGTGTTTCCTACAGAGTACAAATTACAGCGATTCAAGAACAACGTGAATCGCTTTTTCCGCACACGTGCCGCTCCTTCTGTTCAATTCCCATTAGATGGTTTTTAATGAAGTGCCTAATAGTAGTAATATGGGTGGGGATTGTTAAAGTCAAGCAAACAGACTAGAGGGATCCTTTTCACTAATCCCAATTAACGTCTGGTTAATGCCAACCAGACAGGACTTAAAGCTTAACGTGAGATCCGATCCATATGATCGGCAGATGGTATTATCCCTGCCCGCTGCTTTTATGGTCTTGTTATTTTTAACTCCTCGCTAGCCACAAACTTGCAGCTTTACTTCAGACCTGCATCTCATTCAAAAGAACGCTATCGACTTTATCGAGTAACTATGCGTTAACAGCATGCCGCCAGCAGTTTTTCTCTTGGAGTACGCTTCCAGTTCTCGAAGGCCGACTTCAGGTATCCGTCGCGCCCATACGGAGAGGCGGTGCCCTCATCGTCAGCCTTTCATGATCCTAGCAGTCCTCCACCAATAACATGCCTGGCAGTTTTTGCGTCGAGGTTGACACTCAATCCCCGATGGCCGTCTTTAGATATCCGTCCTATTTGCGAGAGACAGTAAGTTCATCGTTAGTCTTTCAGGGTCCGAGCCGCTTCCCACCAACAACCAACTTCCTGTTTTTACAGCGTACCGACTTTGAGAGTTCGCAGATGTTTGCTAGTACGATGTTTACCTTTTAAGTTTTTACAAAAACAATGAAAGAAAAAAAAATTGTTATAAATTGTTTTATTTTTAAGATTTAAGATTTATATACTTTTGCATGTGTTCCGACCAATTCTCGAAACATTTTTTCCACTCTGAAATTGGTACTCTAAAAACATGATTTTGGAAGGATTCAACAACTTCCTGAGGTGATAAAAATCGCTGTCCATTTTTTTGACATTCGGGAACAAAAAGAAGTCGTCAGGCGATAAATCAGGTGAATACGACCAATGAAACATTAATTCGACATTTTTCTTCGTCAAGTAATCAATTGTTTGACAAACTGTCATTATTATTATGACGAATGATGCGACGTTTTCGGTTGTTTTTCCTAATTTCATCGATGACATCTGACAAATAAATTGTATACCATTCAGTATTAACTGTTCTTCGATCCTCGATCTAATGGTTGCAACATGTCCAGTGTAACCAAAGGCACAAGCGATCATTTTCTTGGAAGTGCTTTGCGATCGAACCACTTTTGTTGAATTCGGTTCAACTTGGAACACCCAAACAATTGATTATTGCTTAGTTTCCGGCTCATACGAATATATCGAAGTTTCGTCTCCTGTTACGATGTTGTATACGGATTTTGCAATGTCCTCGGTCGAATTTTTTCAGCATTTCCTAATTGACGGGAGCCTGTTTTTGATCAAATTATGCGAAATCCATCTTACGGTAAGGACATGCCGATCCTCTTCAATCATGTTGCGCACAGCATCGATGTTTTTTGGAACAACAACCGATTTTGATCGACCTTCACGAAATTCATCGCTGACGGAAGCACGATGATGACGAAATTCTACAAACCAATTGTAACCAGTCTCTTCTGATATTGATTCATTACCAAAAGTTGAACAAAGCGATTCGAGGCATTGTTGCTGAGTTAAGCCTTTACTAAAATCGTAAAAAATTATCCAACGAAAACCTTTACGTGAAATTTTCATTTATTCACAAAACTGTTTTTTTTAAACGCTCACTGTAAACAAACTACTTGGCCAATGTCTGAGCTACCACTGTTTTAACAAGAACAAATGTCAAAGTTTACAACAATGGTAATCTCGCATCTCAGTAGCACCATTTAGTGATCGTTTGTAAAAATTTAAAAGGCGACCCTCGTAACGATGACGGGGGATGTAGGATGTAAAAGTGTACTGACCTGTGACTATGATCATGGTAAGCCAGAATTATACCTTATTTTCAACATATTTGAACAGCCCGACTCCTCACGGCGAGTATTTAGTATTCGAATAAAAAGAAAAAAACGACCTTGTCCGAGTTCAACGTAGTGTATCGGTATTTTTTTCGATAGTATTTGTTCTGATAACAAATCGTAAAAATGACACTTTAAGGTTGCATAACATTAATAAAATATGGAGCAAAAAAAATATATTTGATTTATAACATGGGTCAACATAATTTTTTATTTTTATCTCGAATTACACCATTAGTGCTATAAAATTCTTATTTTTAGTGATAAAATATTAAAAACAATTTTAGAATTAAGAGGTTTATGTCAGGTGATAATAATACAGGATTAATGATAAGAGGTAAATAAATATTTGATACACTTATTTTGGAAAATTAATTTATGGGCAGAAACTATGAAATAATAAAATATCTAACATTCTTGCACTATTTACATAGCAGCAGATACTTTATCCTTTTAATTTAAAGTATTGTACATATTAAATATGCATGTATACAAAAAGAATATTACTGTTTTTTTATCTTCTTAAAATACGAAAATAAGGAATCGATCTTCTAACTTTTGGATACCTTTCATATACACTGGTGAGCCAGAAAATCGACTCTAACGGTTTTGCTTCATTTAACACTGATCCTTGAATTTAATTTCCAAACAGTCGTATTATTTTTAGTATCATTAGAATGCTGATTTTCTACTCTTTCCAATAATATCAAAAACATTTTGATTGTCAAAAAGTTTTATTGATTAAAACTGTTTTACTCAATAGAACCGTTTTTGCTCGCTCAGCAAGATACTCGTTGCGCGCTATTCATCCCTTTAAGAACACATGCACTATATTTTCCTATCATTCCTGTTTTGAACCTTAAATCGTCCACATCTCTGCTATATCTGCTCACTGATTACATCATCGGAAAATGGATACCACCCCAGAAGAAACGGCACAAGTCATTGCAAGAAGGCATAGCCAACCTGTAGTAGCTGAGCAACTGCGCCTGAACCAGTCGGCTGTCTCTAGAGTCTACAGACGTTACTAAGAGACTGGCGCCTTTACACGGAGGCCAGGATCAGGAAGAAGAAGGTGTACCTCGGAGAGAGACGAGCGCTTCATTGTCAACACAACTCAAAGAAATCGTCACTTGACTGACGTTGAGGTCCAGCAGGAGCTTCAACAAGATCGTGGTCGGGCTGTCAGTCATTGGCCAGTCAGAAGAGAACTTAAAGAAGCTCACCTAACTCCGAAGAGACCAGCTAACGGACCCAAATTGACAGCAGCCCATCGATAAGCGTCACTCAGATTTGCCCAAGAACATCTCGACTGGACCGTAAAGAAATGGTGTCCCGTTTTATTCTCCCGTCCCCAATGTGCCTACAAGGCAATGATAGAAGAAGATATAGATACATGAAGCCTGAGGAGCGCTATGCGTAGTGCTGCATTACTGATACGGTCACCAACGGAGAAGATTCTGTCATGGTGTGGGGAGGCATCTCACTGGATGCGAAAACCGATTTGGTTTTCGTGACTGATGTCACATGGAGAAGATCCTGCAGGAACATGTTGTTCCTTACGCTGGGTTTGTTGATGATAGCTTCGTACTAATGCACGACAATGCAAGGCCACATGCTGCTGCAGTGGGAATACCCACATTACACTAGCCTGAGCGAAGACCTGACCTCAATTCAATCCAGCACATGTAGAATGAGCTCAAAAGAAGGGTTGGAGCCAGAAATCCAGCCCTTGCATCGCTCAGGGACCTAAAGGTTGCAATGGCGAAAGAGTGGGGAAGAATCCCACAGACAGTGGTGAAAAAGCTTTCCCCCTCTATGAAAAACCGGCTGGAAGCAGTAATAAGGGCTAAAGGAGGTAATACAAAATATTGATTTTGGTTTTTATCAATAAATTTAATTGTTAAACTTAAAATTTGTTAATTTTTCCTTTCTCTTATCCCTATTTTCAATCCTTTTTCGCCTTGTTTCCCCTTTCAATCATTTTAATCAGTAAAAAACACGAGATATGCTATGAATTTTGATAATATTAGAAAGAGCTTTCAAATGGTACTAAAATCCGTAAAAATATGTGAACACTAAATTCCAGGATTCGTGTTGAAGCCAAATAGTTTGAATCGATTTTTTTGTTCACCAATGTAGTACGATTTGTCAAGCTCTTCAAAATAAGCCTCGATTTCCTGTTCGACTTCTTCCTTTGAGCTAAATGGCTTTCCCTGGAGCTACCTTTCCAAATTTGGAATAATCGCTTGGAAGATCTGGTGAATACGGCTGATAACGAAACAATTCATAACTGGTGCATTATCTTAGTGAAATCACACTCTGGCTTCGCTAAATGCAGCCTTATTTTCTTGATTTCACCATTGAAACGTCCAATTTTGTTCACCCATTCTCAAGGTAGTCGCTCAGTAATATTCAATGCGCATCCCAGAAATGACTTGCCAAAAGCTTCCCAGCTGATGTTCGTGTTTTTCGATGCTTCGCTAGGCTTTCATGCGATTCCAGCCACTCTGCGGACTGCTTATTAGACTCGGGCTTATATTGGTGGATCCATGTTTTGTTTGTTGAATTTTTCTGTAGCGCATGTGTTCTAAATATACAAAACATGTGGAAAGTTGATGCACGGCTACAGTTAATTGTGTATATACGAGAGATATCTGACATAAAATAATCTTTGGTTATTTCTGTTTCTTATAGAAATATTTCTGGAAATTAGAATATTATCCAGTAATAAAATTCAAAGTAAAATAACCAGTCAACTGCATACGTTGATTGCTTTTAAGATAAAAAATGTTGTTAGGGTGGTATAAAATGATCAGTGACTTCACAAAACACACCCCAAATGAGTTTTCAACAAAGTTTGTTTCCAGTCTTTACTGAAAATTGATGACCTTGAAATTTTTTTTTTTTATATACCAGATAAATTATATATAATATAATTTTCGTTCAATCTACACCCCCTGGAGAATATTCCAGAATTTTTTCCAAATTTTTTGATCAGTAGATAAGGTGGGGGGATAGCGATTTTTCAAAAATAGTACAAAAAAAAGTGTGTGCAAGTATTACATTATATGTATATTTTTTACTCGTGTTTTCACAAGCTTTCATTTGACACCACACTCGATGACCTACTAAAAAAATTTTTTTTACTTCCGATTTCACCTCCTAAAACTAACCCCTTAAGTCAAAATTTGACTTTCAAAACTACACGGCTTTGATGAGGCCATCAATTCCAATATCATTACCAAATTTCAACTTTCTATGACAAATAGTTTCGGAGAAAATCGGGTGTGACAGACAGACCGACAGACACCGATGTGATCTTATAAGTGTTCCGTACGGAATACTAAAAAAAGAAAGATGCTAAGGACATTCAAGAAGGCTAGAGATTACCTACTACTAGATGATGCTATTGTCTCTTCAATAAGGACGTGAGTCAACTAAAGATGAACATTCTGATCGATATCGCACAGTAGTGATGGAAGAAAATATTACACAAATAAATCAGTTAGGGACTCGGTATCGCGGAATTTGTATGAGGTAGATAGAAGACGAAGTGAAAATTAGTAAAGCACGTATTAAAGAAGATGGTGGGTACCAAAAATACTGACATATTCGACCGCAACGCAACACAGTAGGACGAAATCCCACTGTGCAACTCGAAATTCTAGCTGACCTTCAATTTTTAAAATATTGCATTAAATTTTTTTTAAAATACTCGTTAGACCAAGCGCTTCAACTGTACCTGTAACTTTTTTGTTAATTTTTTTTATATAAATTTGGCTGAAAAATAGACCTTCATCTTTTTTTTAAATAATACTCTTTTGGGCGATGAACTTTTTACTGTGTATATTGAAATCTCGATAATTTGCTTATGACGTCGCTGATTCCTGTAAAAATAGTCATTTTAGTAAAAATTTTGAAGATTTTAAGTTATTGGCCAATTTTGGTTATTTTCCGGTTTTTTTATAGTTTTTTCAGCCGATAAAGAAAGAACCGGGAATTTCATCATCACTTTATGTTAGTTGTTCACAGTTTTATAAGAAAGAAATCTGGAAAATCATAGTTGCTAGTGTAATTCTTTTTTTTTGTTTATAAATATAGTTTTTTTCTAGCTAAACCTAGTCTTATCTAAAGCCATGTAGATAGGCTGTTCTATCTAATTTATTGATTTTAAACTTTTAGTTAAATATAAAATTATTTTAAAAATCAAAAAACAGTAACAGTTTAATTTAATTTTTATATAAGTTAAAAAATCTGTTTAAATTGTGGAAAGAAAATATATATAATATGATATACAATATTATCCAATAAATAATAAATATTCGCTTGTAAAATACAATTTTTTCGCACATGAAACAAAATGGATCAAAAAATAGTTAATTACTATTAAAACTTATTCCGAACAAAATAATAGTATTCGTTTTTGTATAGCTCATGCAAGTAGGTAATTATTCTCGAAAAATTCCCACTTGATATATTTCAATTAAAAACAAAGAACTAAAATTTTTAAATTAATTGAAAATTGGCCATTTATTGAAAACGAGATTAATTTTTGCCAAAATTATTATATTATACATTATTCACTACCTTAAAATAATATTGCTGAACAAGAAATTCCTTATTCTTTCGTCTACAGCTGAAAAACATTAAAAAAAAAGCTAAAAATAATTGAAATTGGCCAATAACTTAAAATCCTCAAAATTTTCGCTAAAATGACTATTTTTACAGTAATTAGCGACCTCAGAAACATATATTACCATGAGCAAATTATCGAGATTTTAATGTAGACAGTAAAACGTTTATTGCCCAAAAGAGCATTATTTAAAAAATAGGGTCCGTTTCATCTCTCAGTTAAAATTACAAAAAAAATAGCAAAAAGGTGCAGGTACACGTTAAAGCTCTATATTTAATAAACACTTATAAAAAAATGTAGTGCAATATCTTAGAAATTGAAAGGCAGCCAGTATTTTCAGTTGCACAGTGGGACTTCATCCCACTGTGCGGCAGTGTGAAATTTTATCACGAGTTTCTTGCCTTGCTGAAATAATCCGAAATCAATTTATGCTCATATTGTAACCTCTAATGACACTTGAATTTGCCTATATGATCCCGAATCAAAACAAGAAATAATGTAGTTAACAAAAAGATATATAAGTGGCCACAAAAATTCAACCTACAACAATGTCAGCGAAACTTATGGCCATCACTTCACTAATAATTTTGTTGACTACCTTTCAAAGAACAATACAGTGACAGACAATTATTATACTGAATTAATTGGTAGAGCGCGCAAGGCTGTAGAAGAAAAACGGCGTAGAAACACCCGACAATATCCCTGTACAGGGTGAGTCAACGATAGAATAAAAATCATTATGTTTCGGGAATGACGAAAAAATGTTGAATACAATAGTTTTAGGAAATATTAAGGTGCACAGTTTAAAATTATTTTTGAGTATACAGGGTACTTCAAAAAAGTGTGGCCGATATAACATATGTTTTTTAAATGGAACATCCTATTTTCTAATTTATTTTTAAATTCTGCGTAAAATTTTATAACTTTTTTATTAATAATGTTATATACCTAAACCTAGTAGTTTTTCTAATATTTTATTTTTTTTTTTTAAATACTAGTTTGCAGTTTTGTAAAAAATTGCCAGTAGCGACATTGTTTCTGAAGGTGAAATGCTCATAATTGATACGAGCATTCTATAGAGATGAAAAAAAAGATATATGTAAAGAAATTTGAGTTAGATGCTACAGGGTGTTCAAAATAAATTTATGCATTTCGACTATTTTAATTTGAAAAATCTCCAATTTTTACTAAGTATGTCACATACGTATTTCTAATAGTTTTCGATTTATTTTGAATTTTTCAATTTTTACCCTTATTTTTAATACACTTACGCTATAACATCATAGTTGCCAAAACAAAACAAAAATGTAGGCATTATCAAATTTTGACATGTCTATTAAGCAAGTAAAAATAGTTTAATTTGTTGTAGTAAGTGATGTATAAAGGTAATAGTTATGGATTTTTCTAAAAATGAATATATATGATATAGTTTATATACTGGGCGAGGCGGGAAAAAATTGTCTTTTGGCAGTAAGGTTTTACGGAGCGAAGTACCCTAATAGACGTATACCATCTAGAAAATCTTTTCAGTGCTTAATGGAACGGTTTGATGGTAGTGGTAACGTTGAGTATACGAAACGGAAAATAGTAAACCAGAATGCTACCAATGAGGAAAAAGAAATGGAGATTTTACTTCATGTTGAAAATAATCCCCAGGTCGGCAGTCGTCAACTAGCTGACTTATCTGACACATCCCAATCTACGGCTAATCGCACCACGAGAAAATACATGTATCATCCCTTTCATATGGAACTACACTAAGAACTTCAAAACCGTGATTTTGAACGACGAGTAAACTTTTGTACCACCATGAATGGAGCAATAGAGGCCGATCCAAATTTTTTATCCAAAATAATGTTTTCTTATGAAGCTAATTTTCGCAGTAATGGACCAGTTAACAGCCCTAACATGCATTATTATTCAACAGTTAATCCATTTTGGGTCCGGGAAATTCAAAACCAAAACCATTGGTCGCTTAATATATGGTGTGGAATATTAAATTTTCGAATTATTGGTCCATATTTTTTCCACGAACCGCTTAATGGGCCTAGATATCTAAATTTTTTTCAAAATGAAGAAGTTGATAACTTTGAATGGGAACAAATGTGGATTCAACAAGACGGAGCTCCTGCTCCTTACCACCGGGAAGTTCGGGAATTTTTAAACAATGGTTACCCCCAAAAAAGGATCGGTAGGGATGGATTCATTCAGTGGCCCCCTGGATCATGTGACTTAACACCTTTAGATTTCTACATTAAAGATCGTGTTTATGTGATAAAAATTAGAAAATAGTATGTTCCATTTAAAAAAAACATGTTATATCGGCCACACTTTTTTGAAGTACCCTGTATACTCAAAAATAATTTTAAACTGTGCACCTTAACATTCCCTAAAACTATTGTATTTAACATTTTTTCGTCATTCCCCAAACAAATGAGATAATGAACTTTACTCTGTCGTTGACTCACCCTATACACACAGCCTAAAATGCAAAAAGTGCTATCTGCGAAGCTGGATTTGACCAAATTAATCATCTATTCTACAGTCCTTATTTAGCAAGCAGCGATTATTATCTACTACGAAAAAGCGTTTAATCCGGTAGAGATATGGGCAGTCCTTAAGGCCTTAAGTAACAGCAGAGTCGATGAAAGATACACAACTCTTCTCGAATACATATATAAAAATGCCACATCACAAATAATGCTTGAAGAAAAAACAAATAAAATCAAAATTAAAAGATGAATTAGACAAATCGACTCGATATCCCCACGTTGACTCTAAAAGACATGTTTAAATCGTTAAAGTGGGAAAATAAAGTAATACTAATAGACAGCGAACGATTAAATCAGGTTCTCAGATGATGTCACTCTGATTGCCAACTTAAAAGAAGAATTACAAGAAATGCTGATGGAATTAAATAACAAGTCTTGAAAAATAGGTCTTTAAATACTTCACCAAAACCAAATATTTGAACAACGAAAGTAAAAATAACAGCCAGGAACTGTTAATAGAAGGTAAAAGAATATGAAAGGTACAAACATTCATATATTTAGGACAAAAAATCGAAATATCAAAAAATAATTTAAAGGCTGACTTAGATAGAAGAGTCTCGTTAGCTTAGTCGGCGTTCGGAAGGTTACAATCTTCATTTAAATGAGACATCCCAAATACAATAAAAGCCAGAATATTCGATCACTATGTACTGCCGGTATTAACATATGGCTCTGAAACGTGTATAATAAATAAACTCCAGGTAACCCAAAGAGCAATGGAAACGAGAAAGCTAAATATTAGACTCTAAGATCGTATTCTTAACATCGAGATACGAAGAAGATCAAAAGTGACAGATGTAATACAACGAATATGTATATTAATGTAGAATTGGGCGGAGCATATCGCAAAGATGGATGATAACAGATGGACACGCAATATAGTTGAATGGAGGCCTAGAGAATTCAAAAGATGCAGAGGTAGACTGCAGACAAGATGGACGGACGACATAAAAAGATTAACAGGACACGATTAGATGCAAAAGACAAACAACAAAGCTCATTGGAGACAACTTGGGGAGGCTTACATCCGACTATGGATGGAATAAGCTAATGATGATGACGATGGATGATTATTATTATTATCTGTTTAGACATTTTAAAAGAGACATTAGAGACTACGGAGACAGGGATAAAAAGACAGTACAAACGTATCGCGCAAAAATATAAAAATGTTAAAAACAATGCCACTTGTATTAGAAAGGTCACTATCAAGGACTTTTTATAATTAATATTAAAGAATTTTAATTACTAGAAAATGTATAATGAATTCTAATAATGGCAGTAATATTTATATCAACATTGTAATGTATCATAAAGTGATAAGGAGCAATCCACTCATTAATTATTTAAAATGAATTTTAAAACAATTTTAAAAATTATCGTATTGTTTGCATTAAAATAGTGATACTCGTTAGAAACAAATTAATTTCGCAAAATATTTATCGCACGAAATTTTCCACATTATCAATTTTCTTAATTCTGGCTTTTAACGACTAAAAAAATATAAACATTAATTAAAATGAATTTTAGAATAACGAATTATGGAAAATTAATGATGTCATTTTTTTTTCTGTAAGAATCAACAAAAATAATACATGGGGTGAAAAGTTCTGAGACCTTCAGAGAGGTGGCAGCGCAAACAAAAAACCATGTGATTTTCAGTTAATCTCAACCCTCAGAAGATTTGTGTAAAGTTTGAATAACATTTTGTCCATTAGTTTGCAACTAAGTTGGAAATGTGGAATCTTTGGCACAATGACCCTACTTAGCATATATCACCACTACATCAAACACTTTATTTTTGCACTCGACGCACGTTTCGCTAACCATGTTAGCTTCATCAGGAGCGATGATTGACTAAAGCTAAACTACAAAACTACCCTATTTATACTTAGACTAACCCATGAATTACTCAGGCGGAACTAATGGCATAGGCGAGGCCATCAGTTCCGATAAAGTAACCAGTAGAGGAGATTATAAGGAATAGGCCCTCTGTCTTTATTTAAACTACTTTTACATTTTATAATTTTCACACTTTCGTATGCGTTCAACAATCTCCTATCAGATACATTTTTACTTAATCTTAGATTATCTAATGTTACGGTATGATCAGCTTCAAGGGCATGTTCGGCAATGCTAGACTTTTCTGTTCTACTGTATTTTAAGTGTGCTGAATGTTCTTTAAATCGTGTTTTAATTGACCTTTTAGTTTGCCCAACATACTTTTTTGTCGCAATCATTACAACTAATTGCATAAATTCCTCTTTTCCCACAATTAGGACTCTTAACTTTGGGATTTTCTAAGATATTCCTCAGTCTGATGACTTATAGACTAAGGTGAGGCCTACCTTATTGAATACCTTATTTGAGTCCCCTGCTATATTTTGGATTATATGGTATGGTAACACCCTGTAATTTTTTTATTTTGAAAGTTATATATTTGCACTTTTAGATACCAGAATGGGACATTATTAGGCTTTTTTATTGCTTAAGAAATACTTTTAACTACTTCCGGTTAGACCGGAAATGACTGCAACTTTCTTATTTTTAATAGAACTCTGTATATTTTTTTATCAATTTGAATTCACTTTGAAATTCTCTTTCCAACGATGTATCACAAGTTGACATTTGTTTGATAGGTCACCGGCAAAAACTGATTTAAACTCTTCGTCTTAGGCGGCCATGGCGGATATACCAGCAATTGTTTTTGTTCGTTTTATCGTACTTTGGAAAAAATTTAAGACTATTCATTTATTGTGCCATTTTCGCGAGTCTCAGTGGCTCCTACAAAATTTTATACTTTACGTTCAGCTATGGAATTTTCTCTTTAAATAATGATCAATATCACCGAAATTAAGATAGGAATACATATTTTTTATTTCACCTAATTACACATTATAGGTTTTTTGCCAACATATATCTAACATAACTATCTAACGCAAATTGGATTTATTATTATTTTCAGAAAATAAGAAACCTAATTATTAAATAAATATTTAAATGCAAATAATAAAACCAAAACATTTAATAATAAGAATACCACAACAAAATGGTAATTAGTTAATATTAGAAAGAAGTATTATTTTAACTAAGTAACACAATAAAAATAAATAGATACTAGATATAAATTTGCTAGGTATTTATTCCAAATGTTCAAAATGCTGTACGTTGTTAATCCTACACAATCTTGTTTTTCTTACCGTAGCTCTCATAACATTCTCCAACTGAATTTCAGTAATCTGATTTACTGCTCTTCTTAACCGCATTTCTAAATCATTTCTATCTGTTGGTGGGTTTTGTAAACTTTTGCTTTTAGATGTTTCCATATAAAAAAATCAAGAGGCGTAAGATCTGGCGATCTTGCAGGCCACTTATTAGGTTCATTGGTACGTAACCAATTTGCACCAAATCTTTGATTCAAGTAGTTTACTACATTTCTACTATTGTGGGCTGGGGCGCCATCCTGCTGGGTGAAAAACATTTTAATGTTTATAACCCATGTTGTGTGCTATCAACTCCAAACAAACGGACTATAATAATAAGTTTGTTATTATTTATTTCCTTAAAAATATGACAAGAACCGGGACATTTAATGAAATTTTTACTATTTAAACTACAAATAACAATTATTGTGGTACGTTTTAAACACTACTGACAACCTTTAAAAATTTTTAACATGCTCTAAAACCTAATTCAAAATACCAACAAGCCAGTTTATCAAATTTTATAGACATTCGAGTGCAATTTCTTCTTTCTAATCGCCCGTTGCTTTGAACCAATTCGCCGATCAGCATCGATTTTACCTGAACCGAATACAAATTTATAGATCTCGATTCGGAATAGCAGGCGAACAGAACGATACCGTGAGTTTCCGATATCGGCTGAATATTTCCAATAGGCGGTGATGTGTCCTAAAAGCCAGTCTATTCTTTTTCCGCTTTTTTTTTTCGACTGCGCTTTTTCCTGCTTTTCGTTCCCACAGGAGTCGACAAAGCCCGAATTTATCAACACATTAAACGAACGGAAACGATAGGGAAGACAAGGGGGAAAAGAAAACTAGAAACTATATTTTACTGATATTTTCTAGTTTTTACATATTGTATGTAAATCTGAAAGCCAAGGATTGTGCACCTTGTATTAATTTAAAAAAATAGTAAAATAGGACTACTATTACTGCTCTTACGTTTCACAATTTCTGCCTTAGTAGAAAATTAAAAACCTTATATTTAAAATTTGGTATTGAATCGAATCTATTTTCTGTTAGAGTTCATTTTTATATCATTATATCATAACTTACCTTGTTTCCATGTCAACACAAATCAGTACTTAGAGTGGATGAAAAGCCTCGAGATTTTCCGAAAGATGGAAGCACAAACAAAAAATTGTGTGATTTTCAGTTAGTGTTAACTCACAGGAGATTCGTGTAAATTTTCATGACATTTTTTTCTATTAGTTTGCGAGATGCAGCTGTTTAAGTGATGCTACTTTGGATTTTTGCAAAACTATGGAACAAAAAGAATTTTGTGTGTTGGTTAAACATTGCTTTTTGATGGGAAAAGATACAGCGAGACCCCAAGAACGTTCCGAAAGTCCAAATAAGGCAGTCACTCCAAAAAACAGAAAAAAATCTACCATATTGTTTCGAATCCGAAGATATCAACAGCAACGTATCGAAGATTCAAAAGGCTATTTGGCACTGTTTCAGCGTAATCGAAAGAAGTTCTTGCTTTGATTCGTAACAACGGACGAAACATGGATCCACCCCTACACGCCCGCCTCCAACAGGTAGTCCGCAGAATGGCTGGAACGCATGAAAGCCGATCGAAGCGTCCGAAAACACAAACATCAGCTGGAAAGCTTCTGTAAAGTATTTTTTGGGATGCGCATGGAATACTGATTGACTACCTTGAGAAGGGGCGAACAATCACCGGAGACAATTCATCATCATTATCATCATCATTAGCTTATTCCATCCACAGTCCGATGTAAGCCTCGCCCCTAGTTGTCTCCAATGAGCTTTGTTGTTTGCTTTTTGCATCCAATCGTGTCTATCTTGTCTGTGGTCTACCTCTGCATCTTTTGTGTTCTCTAAGCCTCATTTCAACTATATGGCGTGTCCATTTGTTAACATTCAGCCTTGCGATATACCCCGCCCAATTCCACCTTAATATATATATATTTGTTGTATTATATGTGTCACTTTTAATCTTCTTCCTATCTCGATATTAGGATACGATCTTGGAGTCTAATATTTAGCATGCTCCTCTCCATTGCTCTTTGGGTTACCTGGAGTTTGTTTATTACACTTTTATTTAAAGCCCACGTTTCAGTATCATATGTTAATACCAGCAGTACATATCGATCGAATTCTCTGGCTTTTATTGTATTTGGGATGTCTAATTTAAATAAAGATTGTAACCTTCCGAACGCAGACCAAGCTAACGAGACTCTGCTATCCAAGTCAGCCTTTAAACTATTTTTTGATATTTCGATTTTTTGTCCTAAATATATGAATGTTTGTACCTTTCCTATTCTTTCACTTTCTATTAATAGTTCCTAGTTGTTATCTTCACTTTCGTTGCTCAAATATTTGGTTTTGGTGAAGTTTATTTTTTTGGTCTATTTTTCGAGAATTGTTATTTAGTTCCATCAGCATTTTTCGTAATTCTTTTTTTGTGTTGGCAATCAGAGTGATATCATCATTTATTAGATCGTTTGAATTATGAAAAAAAGAAAACAAAGCGAAGAAAAAAGTGTTATTTCACAATGATAATCCACTAGCACAACTCCATAAAATCGATCGTGAAATTGGAGCAATTGGGCTATGAATTGCTGCCTCACCTGGCGTATTCACCAAATCTGGCTCCCAGAGATTTTTGCCTCTTTTTTGATTTGGAAAGGTAGTTTCAGGGAAAGAGATTTAGAAGAAGACGAATGGAAAACTGAGACTTATTTCAGAGAACTCGACAAATCGGACTTTATGAAAGATATCGCTGGAATAACTGTATCGCTCTTGAGGGAAATTATGTTAAAGAATAAAATCGATTTTTAGCAAAAACATTGTTTTTTCTTCAAAAGTCTCAGGACTTTTTAAACTATGCAGTATAGCGGCATTAAAAAAAACAATTAATGGAATTTAAATTTATCTAGTATTAACTTTGATAAACTAACTTATTACTTATAATCATCACGTCACCAAACACTTTATTTCTGCACTAAACGCACGTTTCGGTAACCATGTAAGCATCGTCAGGAGCGATGACTGACTGTTGATGATACGGTTAGCAAAACGCGCGTCGGATGCAAAAATAAAATGTTTGATGTAATGGTGATAACTCTTGGGTAGTAACTGATTACTTAATAACATAAAAATAAAGCACTTATAAAAATAAAGTTTACTTACATACAGAAAACGTGATGCGATTAAAGGGTTTCTCATTAAAGATAAGATAACATGGCAACTAAAACCCGTAATATAATTGTTTATTTACACTTTATAACGTAATAGAATGGAAAATTATCGGGGTCCGGGTCAAGTCTAATAAAGCAGAAATCCCGCCTATCTCTTTTAATTTAAAAACCATTATTTTTTTTTAATAACTGAAATCAGTTGTCGTGTCAGTGTGAAATCCATTGTTCCTCACCAGTTACGATATGATGCAAAAAAATCTTTCCAATTGTGCCGTTGAAGCAGTTGTTCACAGGTGAAACATAGCCTTTTAATGTCTCTCGGTTTCAATTCCTACGGCACCCAATTTCCTGGCTTTTAAATCATTTCCAGTGCACGTAAGCTCTTGGAAATGGTTATGCAATCAACTCCTAATGATTCTGCAAGTTTTTTTCCATTTGGCCCTGGTCTTGATCGAGTAATGCCTCCAATTCTTCATATTTAAACTTTTTCGGCTGACTTGGACGTTCCTTATCTTCTGTGTCAAAATCACCACTTTTAAAGCATCGAAACCAGTACTCACATGTTTTTATCGATGCAATATAATCACCATAGATTTCCGATAGCAATCGATGACTTTCAGCAGCGCTCTTCTTCGAATTAAACGAGAAAAGTACCGCTTCCTGCAAATGGTGTTTTGTTGGCACGTAATTCGACATATTCAATGCTCAAAAAAATATGTTTACATTTCAGCAAAAAAAACAACAAAATTAAAGTCTTATGGTGGTGTTTCCATGAATATAGCAACAGTATGCCTCCACGCGATATAATACAAATTACGTCCTCTCTTAGAAATCCCTCAAAATTAATTCACACTTCTTATAAGTACTTTTGTATCAAGTTTTACAATAAACTCCCTATATCAGTTCAAAAAAAAACAAAAAATCATTATCTTAAAAAGATTGTGGCATTTCTGGTACTGTGAACATTTTACAGTGTGGATGAGTAGCACTGTGGATGCTTAATATTATCTAGGTCTCTGTGATCGCATGCGACACTAGTAAATTGTTGGGAATGTGGAATCTTTGGTACAATGACACTACTCAGTATATATCATCACTACACCAAACACTTTATTTTTGCACTGGACGCGCGTTTCGCTAACCATGTTAGCTTCATCAGGAGCGATGATTGACAGTCAATCATCGCTTCTGATGAAGCTAACATGGTTAGCACGTGAAAAGTGCATCAAGTGCAAAAACAAAGTGTTTGGTGTAGTGGTGATATTTACTGAGTAGAATAATTGAAATGATAATTGTCTCTACTATATATTTGTTCACGTCGTCGGCCATTTCGTATCAATTCCAGGCTGCATCATTCTATCCAGCTCTTCTCAGCTTGCCTGAATCAGCGAGTGGTGGGGATACGAGAGTGAACATGGACGAGTGCCCATACTTATTTTGGCAGGACGCTTAGTACTTTGAAAACGCCCGCCATTTTCAACCACATCGTTAGTTTCTAACTTCAAATCATATTAAGTAACTAATTTCACCTTAGTATGATCTTCTCCCTGGATGTGTTACATTAAACTTCATATGTGGTTCATCGGTCGTCCTTTGTCAAGATAGTCGAAAGAAACAAGAATGCGGATACTGGCGACAATACTCAACGATTATCCGAACGAAACTCTAGATGGTAATGAATGACGTTTCATTGTTGTCGGCACGTTTTCTAGTGTTTTGTATATTTTTAGTGTTCCATACGGAACACTTATAAGATCACTTCGGTGTCCGTTCATCCGCCCGTCCGTCCATCTGTCACACCCGATTTTCTCCGAAACTATTTGAGATAAAAAGTTGAAATTTGGTACTAATATAGGAATTGATGGCCTCATCAGAGCCGTGTAGTTTTGAAAGTTAACTTTTGACTTAAGGGGTTAGTTTTGGGGGGGTGAAATCGGAAGTGAAAAAAAAAGAAATTTAATAGGTTATCGAGTGGGGTGTCAAATGAAAGCTTGTAAAAACACGAGTTTAAAAATATATATAATGTCTTACATGAGCACACTTTTCTTTGTATCATGTTAAAAAAATCGCGAAAAATCGCTGTCCCCCTCCTCTATCTCGAAAAGTACTGAAACAAAAATTTTGAAAAAATTCTAGAATATTCTCCATGGGATGTAGATTGAACGAAAATTATCACCTTTAATAATTTATTATTAAAGTTTAATTCAGTAAAGATCGGAAATAAACTTTGTTGAAAACTCATTTGGGGTATGTTTTGTGAAGTCACTGATCATTTTATACCTTCGTAACAAAAATTTTTATTTCAGAAGCAATCAACGTACGGAACACTAATTGCGCAAGTTAAAATTGCACTTGACCCGTTATTTTAGTTTTTGTGATTTGAACAGTGTTTTTTTTGTGTTATAAAACTTATTTTATGTATATTATTATATGTTACATTCTGAAAGGCTTCAGCAAAAAAAAATGATGACAAGGAATTCCATTTCAGATGTTTTTAAAAACTATATTTTTGAAAAAAAGAATACCACACGGACTTCTAATAGAACAAGCAATTTTAAAAGATTTTACATAATTAATTATAACAACTGTCACAAATTTGGAGTATTATATTCTTTAAATAATTTTGAGAGGCGTTGATGCCATAAAAGCTTCTGTTATAACAAAAAATGTGTCATTTTTATATCAAATTGACGTATTCTCCATAAGACTATATGTATTGTTAATTTCGATTTTTATTTAAATGAGTTTCAAAAAGACCTTAAATTTTTCATAGAAAATTTCTAAACTAATTAATCTATCGAAATAAATCTATACAAAATAGTTTTCATATTTTACGTTTAACGCCTCAACCTTCTTAAAAAGAAAGCGGATGTATTTATTTCACAAAATTTTGCGATTCGCTCCGTAGTGCGCTGTACGCACTTCAAAAACTTCCCACACTGCGCTAATAGCGTGTCGTTACTACACGGAATAGAGATTATAACACCAGTAAATACCAATCAGTATAAATATTTAGCTTGAATTCACCTGGCTCATTGACTGTTCTAATTTCCAAGAGTCAAGATCCCCCTTCTACGAGGTATGTAAAATCGTAGTTAATCGAAAAGTCACTCTAATTTAAAAAAGTCTGATTTCCTGAATAATGATTTTCCATCAGAGAATATACTTAGGGGAAGAATTTACCCACCGGTGTTCGTTTATTTAAAGAAAACTTTTAGGATAAGAAAAATAAAAATACTCATCGCTTAATAACATCTTTAATTATGTATTTAATTTATTATAATTACATTCTAGCTAATTGTATAATAAAACAATAACAATAAAAATATTTAACGGCACATCTACTAATTTCAGAAAAATAAAATATACTCGTACAATATGAATGACTAGAAATTTTAGGAATTATTTCTGGTGAAAATAGTTAAACATTATCAGAGTTAATATACAGAGTGTAAGTAATAATAATAAGTACACTTATTATTTATCATATACAAACTGCTAATTTTACTATTATTGCATATATTCCAGTTCCTTTAGAGTTATTTTTAAATAAACTGCAAGTTAAAATAAGTTATTTATGCATAATTTCAAAATATTTTATTTACAGCTTTCTCATTGCTGGCACAAATTTACTACTGTTTCATATTCGCAAACGAAACAATAACAGTGGAAGGTGTTACGATGTGTTGTAAGATGCTGTAAAAATTATTTAAAAACACTCACAATCACCAACTAACTACCGTGGAAAGAACCTCTAAACAGTCAATTAATTAATCAGGACTGTAGATAAAGGGAGGAGAAGGGGACGCCTTCCTCCACTAGAATTGCACAAGACGGCCATATCAATGAAAAGATCGATTATCTGTATTTATTCAGAAATTAAAAATTGGTAAAATCTCGAAAGATACTTTGTCCTATAGTGAAAATGCGGCTGTATGTATGATGCCCATCGGGGTTATATTCATCAGGGTATTTGGCTTTTCTCGAAGGTTATCTACCATAAGTACAGGGTGAGTCAACGATAGAGTAAAGTTCATTATCTCATTTGTTTCGGAAATGACCAAAAAATGTTAAATACAATAGTTTTAGGAAATGTTAAGGTGCACAGTTTAAAATTATTTTTGCGTATACAGGGTACTTCAAAATAGTGTGGCCGATATAACATATGTTTTTTTTTAAATGGAACATCCTATTTTCTAATTTATTTTTAGATTCTGCGTAAAATTTTATAACTTTTTAATTAATAATGTTATGTGCCTAAACCTAGTAATTTTTCTAATATTTCAATTTTTTAAAAAAATACTAGTTTTCAGTTTTGTGAAAAATTGCCATTGTTTCTCAAGGTGGAATACTCATAATTGGTTCCAGCGTTCTATAGAGATGAAAAAAAGATATACATGAAGAAATTTGAGTTAGATGCTACAGTGTGTTCAAAATAAATTTATACATTTCGAATATATTAAATTGAAAATTCTCAAATTTTTTAAGTGGCACACCCTGTATATTATTATTTGTTTTGATAGATATTACAAAACCCTCCAACTTTTATTAAGTATGTCATATACCTGTTTCTAATAGTTTTCGATTTATTTTGAATTTTTCAATTTTTATCCTGGTTTTTAATACACTTACGCTATTGTAAAAACATAAACAAATAGTTAATAATAATTTTAATACAGTTTAATTTATCTAATGATTAATTATTATGACGTAATAAATGTTCAAAAATCTGCCCGTCTACTTGAATACACATGTTTAGTCGTTTTAGTATATTTTCCTTCACTTTTCTTAGCATAAAGGGTGTTATTCTCCTACACGCATCCCGTATCCTATTTTCCATATATACTGGTGTTGTAGGGGAATTCACATAAACACGATTTTTAATGTAGCCCCACAAAAAGAAGTCTAAAGGTGTTAAGTCACATGATCGAGGAGGCCGCTGAATGAATTCATCCCTACCGATCTATTTTTGTGGGTAACGATCGCTTAAAAATTCCCGAACTTTCCGGTAGTAATGAGCAGGAGCTTCGTCTTGTTGAATCCACATTTGTTCCCTTTCAAAGTTAACTTCTTCAAAAAGCTGGGGTAATTCATTTTGCAAAAAATTTAGATATCTAGGCCCGTTAAGCGGTTCGCGGAAAAAATATGGACCAATAATTCGAAAATCTAATATTCCACACCGTACATTAAGCGACCATTGGTTTTGGTTTTGAACTTCCTGGACCCAAAATGGATTAACTGTTGAATAATAATGCATGTTATGGCTGTTAACTGCTCCATTACTGCGAAAAGTAGCTTCATCAAAAAACATTATTTTGGATACGAAATTTGGATCGGTCTCTATTGCTCCATTCATGATGGTACAAAAGTTTACTCGTCGTTCAAAATCAAGGTCTTGAAGTTCTTGCTGTAGTTCCATATGAAAGGGATGATACATGTATTTTCTCGTGGTGCGATTAGCCGTAGATTGGGATGTATCAGATAAGTCAGCTAGTTGACGGCTGCTGACCTGGGAATTATCTTCAAAATGAAGTAAAATCTCCATTTCTTTTTCCTCGTTGGTAGCATTCTGGTTTAGTACTTTCCGTTTCGTAGACTTAACGCTACCACTACCATCAAACCGCTCCATTAAGCACTGAAAATATTTTCTAGATGGTATACGCCTATTAGGATACTTCGCTCCGTAAAGTCTTACTATCAAAAGACAATTTTTTCTCGCCTCGTCCAGTATATAAACCATATAAATTAATTCATTTTTGGGAATATCCATAACTATTACCTGTATACGTCACTTACTACAACAAATTAAACCATTTTTACTTGCTTAATAGACATGTCAAAATTTGAAAATGCCTACATTTTTGTTTTGTCTTGGCAACTATGATATAACATAACTGTATAAATTGAAAAATTCAAAATAAATGGAAAACTATTAAAAATAGATATATGACATACTTAATAAAAGTTGGAGGATTTTGTAAAATCTATCAGAAAAAATAATAATATACAGAGTGTGCCATTTAGATTTTTTCAATTTAAAATAATCGAAATACATAAATTTATTTTGAACACCCCATAGCATCTAACTCAAATTTCTTTACATATATCTTTTTTTTCATCTCTATAGAACGCTCGTACCATTTATGAGTATTCTGTCTTCAGAAACAATGGCGCTACTGGCAGTTTTTTACAAAACTGAAAGCTAGTATTTTTTTTTTTAAAAAAATTGAAATATTAGAAAAATTACTAGGTTTAGGTATATAACATTATTAATAAAAAAGTTATAAAATTTTACACAGAATTTAAAAATAAATTAGAAAATAGGATGTTCCATTTAAAAAAACATATGTTATATCAGCCACACTTTTTTGAGGTACCTCGTATATTTAAAAATAATTTTAAACTGTGCATCTTAACATTCACTAAAACTTTAACACTTTTTCATCATTCCCGAAATGAGATAATGAACTTTACTCTATCGTTGACTCACCCTGTACATTGACACATTAAATAAAAATATATCGATATCAACTATGATTTGAGAGATCGGCGATCTTCTCTTCGGCGCGATCTAGTTATGGCAGTTAATCTTTTTACTATATGTGACCGTAAATTGTTTCAGCAATGTATTTGTTATAACCGACCAAGAAACCGCTTGAAGTGAGACAAAATGTCATATCTCGTTTCTGTGTTAAATGATATTGAATTTTTTCGAAGAAATCATGGGGTGTATATCATGAACCTGTGGCACAGCCAAGGAAAAGGGGCAGGGGTGGCATATCCCCTTGGATTAAAAAAATATGCCATGAAAATTGTTCATCCTCCGGTCATCGATTTTTAAATTGAGTATAAATTTTTCGAGTTTCACTGTAAAAAAGGAGTGATTTTTCGTAAAAAAAAATCACAGGCACCGGGTCATCGATTTTTAAATTGGCTGTAGGTTTTTGAAGTTTCACTGTAGAAAAGGGTTCTTTTTGGTAAAAATCTTTCTCTCACCGGTCGTCTATTTTTACCATGTTGGGAGGGTTCTAAGCTCTTAGGGTTCTGGTACAAGAAGAACTATTTTTATCATCAACGGGTTTTACGCTTGCCGCCTTCTCTCCCCTCTAGAAGCCTTCATATCTTTCTTTTATCTAGGTCAACGCCCTCTGTATCTATTTGCTCCCATCCCTTGACCTGGTTACGTCACTGCCCTAGATTTATTCTTGGGAAAAAGCTTTTTTTTTATTTTAATTTATGCCACTGATAGTGATGAAAATGAAGAAAGCGACTTGATGAATGCTTAAGAAGACGAAAGTGACTAGGAATAGTAACATGTGATACGATTGCGATTTTTTATCTTGCATGACCATACTTTTTTACCTCAAATCATTGTCTTTACCTTAACTTGAATTTTACTTAGAGTAAGTTGTTTGCTACATATTTTATTTGAAATGTCATGCTTGTTTTTTAATAAGTGACAAGAAATTTTTTATTTTGAGAGTCACCTATCTCTTTTTTTTTCACTTTAATAACTATATACTATCAGGGTGAGTGGCCGATACAAAAATAGATAATCAGAATGTTTCCCCCCATCGTTACGAGGATTACGGGTAACTCGAACCAAATAATAAATATTAGCAAGAATAATATTTAAAAACATAAAATATAAAATGCAGGTTAGTTTAGGTTTCTGAAAGTTGAAAATGCATTTAGAAAAGGGGAAATTCTTTGATTTTTTTAAACTTTACGATTTTGATCATTTTATCGATAATTTCGAATCAATTTACCCGAATCATAACTTAACCAACAAAATTATATCCACAAAAACACTACAGGCTAATACAGTTTAGGATCTCGTGGACTTCAGTTTATCGAGTAAGACCAAACTAATTGTGATGCCGAGTAATACACGCTCATTCTTAGCGGAGAATATTAAGGCTCTTTGCCAGTTGACTGGAAGATTCGAAATTTTCAGTATAACTGATTGTCAACTAAGTATTCGATAGAATGATAGGGTATGGTTATTGTACGAAGCAAGCTGTTTTTCGTTCGATTGATGTTGACTCTAAATGAAAAATGTGGCATGGTTACGCGGAAACATTCTGCATTTGTAAAATATTTGCTGCAGAATTATTTATAAAATACCCTCGCGAATTTTGTGATTACCGATTGTTATTCTACTATTCTTATGATTTGCAATTGTTCTGAACAAGGTATTAAGTACACCATGAGGTTTTTATGAATAAAGACAACTAAATATTGAATGATTCACAAATTATAAGTAGAATTGAAATTTTGGGTAGATAGGTATGTTATTTTTATAGTTTTGGTAAAGTCCGTCCATACATATAGTGAAGCGACTAAACTTAATCCTTAACCATTACCCATAAATAGACTAGGAATAAAAATTTAAACAAATGTTTATGATCACCACTTATGTTTATTATTGCTGACCTGTCCTATATACGTTACGTACAGGCAGACCTTTTTATAAAAGAATAAACGAACATAAACATAGCTTTAGAATGAAAAATAACAAATCTCATTACGCCAAACATTTAACAGAGGAAAATCATACATTCAATGAAGATTTCAAAATTTTGCATAACGGAAAGAAAGGACAATTACTGGATTGTTTAGAACAGGTAGAAATTAATCAGAAAAAATCCTCAGGTCTATTACTCAATGATCAATTAGATGGGGGAGGGTCTCCTTTATTGAACTTATTCTAGGTATTAAGGTAAATATTGTTAATGAATTTAGTACTTGTAATTAGGTAAACTATGTATTCTGAAATGTATTCTGAAACATACTTTGTTAGTTAATTTACATCGTGCTCCAGAAGAAGACACAGTGTGTCGAAACAAGTCAGCAATAATAAACATAAGTGGTGATCATAAACATTTGTTTAAATTTTTATTCCTAGTTATTATGGGTCTCCATCAAGTAACGGCTAAGTCAGTGCAGTACCATAAATAGACAATGAAATAAAATTGTATGGTTTTCTTTGGGCACTTCAGAAGCCGGTAAATCATGGACCGTACTTAAAAATATGATATCTGTTCGTTTTACCTGCTTGTAAACAACAAAGGTGGATCTTAAATAATTATTAATGAAATTTTAATATGATTGATGAATGGTGGTTATAAAACATGGCATTTACCCGAAAATAACTTGCATAATCCATATTGTAAACAACTTTATTCTAGTATTCAAGGATAGATGGAAGTGATCAAGATATAATGCGGCGTAAAATTTACAAGATATACGAGGAACAAAGTGTGCCCACATTGGATAATTTAATGAAATTTACCCTGTGGGGGGGCGGGATAGAATATCTCCCCCGGTATGTTCTGCCTGTCGTAGGAGGCGACTTAAAGAACAATCTAGATGGTAGATGCCCAGATCCCACCAGCATCGCCCGGTGTGATACCATCGCATCGGCTTAAGCTGCGTGAAGTTGCTTAACGTTTCGTGGCTGTGCCGATGTCCCGGACTGTGGGACCAAATAGCATGATGAGGCACCTGGATACAAAAAATTCCGGAGGTAAAATAGCCCCCCGTTCGGATCTCCGGGTGGGGGCTGGTTCAGGGGCGTCGACATGCAAAGAACAGAATTTCAAAATGGATTTTTGCAACATACGAGGTTTAAATTCGAACATAAATTCAGTGCACCAACACCTGCAATCAAATAAACCTCATGTACTCGCTCTCTGTGAAACTAAGGTCAGTTCATCGACCAGCACAGTAAACTATCTTTATCCTGGGTACGATTTCTATTCCCGATTTAGGCGTAACTTTGGAATCTGTCTTTATGTCAGAAGCGACCTCTCTTGCCAACGAGAAGAGGCTCTGAAGCCCCCAAACTTTGATGTTATGTGGTTAAAAATAACGACTAAACCAACCACAAGGTTCGTCTGTATCCTCTATCGACCACCAAGTGATACAAACTTTAGAACACTTTTCGCTTCTCTTGCAGACACCATAAATCATTTACAAATTAACTATCCAAATGCCGAAATTGCCATCCTGGGCGACTTTAATGTCCACAACATCAACTGGCTTAAATATTCAAATACTACCGACGAACAAGGTCGTGAAGCCGAATCATTTTCAATCAGTTGTGGCTTGACTCAGCTTATTGATGAACCAACACGGATCCCTGATCGAGACGGAGAGTTCGCCAGTCTTCTTGATCTGTTTTTAACCACTAATCCGGAGATTTACACGGTCAGCGTAAATCCACCGTTAGGTTCTTCCGACCATAAACTACTTTCGACATCGAGTATTCTACCAATCAGTGACAGAGAGGCGCCCAAACCGCGCAAGATTTGGCACTACAAATCTGCTAAATGGGAAGATCTCATGGAATATTTTCGAACTTTCCCTTGGTTGGACGTTTGTTTTCGATCCGACGACCCATCTGACTGCGCTAGGGAGGTTTCCGATGTTATTTTGGCCGGTATGGATGCTTACATCCCTTTTTCGAAGAAATGCCCTTCCAACGGCAAGCCTTGGTTTGACCTAAAATGCAAAGAAGCTGTTACTTCTAAACATCTTGCATACCGACAGTGGCGTGAAGATCCTAACACCATAAATCGTAACATCTTTGTTCGTGCCAGGAACAGATGCAAAGAAATTATCGACGAAACCAAGGAGGTACACAATCAACGGATTAGAAACAAACTTCTCGCTTGTCCCGGCAATTCCAGGTCCTTTTGGTCAGTCGCTAAGGCAGTTAGTCAAAATTTCACCAAATCCACCATACCACCACTCACACGGCCAGATAATTCTATTGCAACGACACCTGTTGAGAAAGCGAACTTGTTGGCTGAACTCTTTGCTTCACATTCTACTGTCGATTTCCAAGGAAAAACACCACCTACTATTCCTATAGTGCAGTCAAGGATGCCCGATATTGTCTTCAGACAGCGTATCATAAAACGTATTTTGATGAAGCTAGACACCAAAAAGGCTTCAGGCGCTGACGGAATACCTGCCATAGTTCTCAAGAACTGTGCGAGGGAACTAACACCAGTTTTCTGTAGACTTTTCAACCTATCCTACAGAAAGGGAATATTTCCTTCCTGCTGGAAATGTGCCACAGTTCAGCCGATACCTAAAAAAGGCAAGAAGACCTTGCCAAATAACTACCGACCAATCGCACTACTCTCAATAATATCGAAAGTCATGGAAAAGGCTATCAATCAGCATCTTCTAAAATATCTTGAAGGATTCAACATTATTAGTGATCACCAATATGGCTTTCGTAAAAATAGATCAACAGGAGATCTTCTGACTTATGTAACACATATTTGGAACAACGCAATTGAACACTTTGGAGAATCTCGAGCGGTTGCTCTTGACATATCCAAGGCATTTGACCGTGTTTGGCACGATGGGCTGTTGGCTAAGCTACGTTCTTATGGTATGTCTGAAAAGTTCTGTTTGTGGCTCTCATGTTTCTTCAGAGAGCGTTCTTTACGAGTGGCAGTTGACGGATTTCTTTCTAACACCTTCACTATCAACGCCGGTGTGCCCCAAGGCTCCATACTGTCTCCTACTCTCTTCCTCATTTATATTAACGATCTGCTGGAAAAGACCGAGAATCCAATCTACAGTTTTGCAGATGACAGTACACTTATCTCTTCATTCACTTTGAACGCTCGGACATCGGCTACTCAGACGAATATCCGCAGACAGCAGGAAGTCATTCAACTTAACAAAGACCTGGAAGAAATTTTATCTTGGGGTGACAGTAACCAAGTGGAATTTAACGCTACAAAAACCCAGGCGGCAGTTTTTTCTAAAAAAGTTAAAGTTGCAGAACCCGACATAGTTATGTCGGGGCACTCCATCCCTCTAACATCGTCACTCAATCTGTTAGGCGTTAATTTGGGAGCAAATATGTCCTGGCATGAACATGTTGCAGGCATAGCAAGAAGAGCTTCTCAAAAGTTGGGAATATTGTTTCGAACCAGAAAGCTTTACACTCCACAACAACTGTTAATTCTTTACAAAGCTCAAATGCGACCAACTATGGAATACTGCTCCCATGTTTGGAGCTCCGCTCCCAAACATACACTGCATTTGTTGGATTCTATCCAGAGAAGAGCTGTTCGTCTGATTAAACACCCGGAATTGACCGACGGCCTTGATTCGCTGGAACATCGAAAAACGGTTGGCGACTTGAGCCTATTCTACAAGTACTTTCATGGAAAGTGTTCGAAAGATGTGGCCCGTTTAATTCCTCCCAGAGCGGTGCATATTAGAAGTACACGTCGCGCTAATGCTTCACATCCGTATGAGGTTCAGCTTGTTACTCCTCGTACAACGCTTTTCAAGCAGTCTTTTATATGGAGAACATCATACCTTTGGAATGGTTTACCCAGGACTGTGTTTCCCATCGAGTACAATCTACAGCGATTCAAGAACAACGTGAATCGTTTTCTCCGCACACGTGTCGCTCCTGTAGCGCTTTAGGGACTTCCCTGTAGCACGTGTGCTAGACCCATAAAAAAAAAAAAAAAGGCTTGAAAGAGATGAAATCATGATTAAATGTAGTAGGACAACATTCTGGAAGTGTATTCAATACATGGGTTTCAAATTTAAAAAACTTAATAAAAGACAAGTTTTAATGGAGTCCAAGAGAATTCAGGAATGGAGACTGGAATATTTAGAAAAAATAAGATTTTACAGAGACGAGCACAGGCCAATTATTTACTTGGATGAAACATGGTTCGACACATACGATACTCCGGAAAAGGGTTGGGTTGACTCAGGTGATAACTGTAAAACAAAAGCACCATCAAACAGAGGTAAAAGGATTACGATTTTGTATGCTGGATCTAAAGACGGATGGATTCCGAATGCACTCCCTGTCTTCAAAGAACATAAATCTCACGATTACCAAATTATTTTAAAATTGGTTCAAAAACAAACTAATTTCGAACATACCTCCAAATAGTGTAATTGTGATGGACAACGCAAACTATCAAAGTAGGCAGTTAGTCAAAGCTCCCTGCTCAAACGATACAAAAGCAACAATTCAAAACTACATGTACGATAATGAGATTTACTTCCACGAAGATTATACCCATAAAAAAAGGAATATGTCTGTGACAATTATGCAAAGAATATGGGGCATACAGTTTTAAGGATTCCACCATCCCACTGTATATTTAATCCTACAGAGCATATTTGGCATCAATTGAAATTTGTCATTCGTCGTAATAATATTTGCCCCACTGTTAATTCCAGTGTACTGAAACTTATGGAAACCGAAGTTTTCAATATACCTCTACAAATTTGGGCGAATTCTGTCATACATGTTGAAAAAGTTGAAAAATCATATATCCGTATTGCAAATAATATAGAAAAACGATAATGATAGCGATAGTGATATTATTTTAAGTGAATAATGTAATTAGTTTTAATGAGTAAAGTAATAATTTGTATTTGTAATAAAAATAATTGATAATAATAAGATGATTTGTTATAAACATTAATAAACATTGTTTTAATTTATAATTAATAATTAAATTCTAAGCAAAATCCGGACCTGTTCAATCATATTTGAATTTTATAGCTTGCACTAATAGGAATCAGTTAGTCACTTCACTGTACGTATGGACGGACTTTACCTGTATTTTATATCAGTTTCCCTTTTTTTGAAAACGAACCTACAAACTAAAATTATCTTAAAATTAAAAATTATGATGGCTTCCAGTTAGGATTAGCATGAATCAGAACCTTGATTGGATCTCCTTTTTGAGTTTTAGCTATTTCAAAAGCTTCGAGCGAATCTTCGAGTTTGTAATGATGAGTAATCAATGGTTTTACGCTGATTTTACCAGAGGCAACCATGCCGATAGCTATTGGATAACTAAAATAATTGTTTTATTATTTAATTGTGATATTTCAACATTTTTCGATGCCCTTTTATAAATAGTTATTGTGAAATTCAGTAAATTTAATTTACTTGTTTGGTTTTAGTCGATTTTTAAAATGCGTTTGATACAGTGGAGCATTGAGTCATTGTAAAATCGCTAAGACATGCTAAAATAGACATACATAGACTTGTTGAATTATTTCTGTAAGAATGTCACTTCCGCAGTTCAACTACACGAAAGTACTAACCCAATTAACATCGAAAGAGGTATAAGACAGGGTAATAACCTATGCCCGAAACTGTTCACACTGGCGTTGGAGGATGTGTTCAGAAAATTGAATTGGCAAAATAAGGGTATAAAAATCAATGGCTGAACGATTTGAGATACGCGGACGATGTTATCTTAATATCCAAAAATGAACATGAAGTATAGATGATGTTATATACTAACACTTGGCAGAGATAATCAAGTTGACGAAATCAATAGAAGGAGGGATGGCATGGACAGCTTTTGGGAAATTAGGACAAACATTAAACAATAAAAAGATCTCTATGCATCCGCGTAACCGTATGTTCCACCAATGTGTCCACCCGTCCTTACCTATGGCGCTCAACCATGGCCTCCAACAAAGTTCTCTCTGAACAAACAAAAAACTACTCAAGAAAGATTGGAGCAGAAACGAATGAATCCTAGCAAGAACAAAAATAAAAGATGTGGCAAAAGCAATCATGGACCTCAAATGGCATTTCGCAGGCCATGTAGCGAGATATAAAAAGGAGAGATGGCCAAAAATATTTCTTCAATGAAGGCCGTACTTTGCAAACGATCAAGTGAAAGACCTCCGATGCGCTGGACCGATGATTTAGAGAAGACTGCGGGATTAATGTGCGAGAGAACTGTTCAAAACCGATGTGCTTGGCAATAAATTAAGGAAGCCTATGTCTAAGTATGGAATAAAACGGAAGGCTTCACTTCCGAAGAAGTTGTCTTACAGCGAAACATGTCCTGGTATTGAAAATAAAAATTCAGTGGAAATTTAAGTAGGGTTTTACTTTTTACAAATCATTTAGTTATGGATTTCCGCCAAGTATCAACCGAATCAACCCAAACTTAAAAAAAACTTACTCATTGTTGTATCTGAAAACTCCTCTAATATCTACTTCACGAGTAATAGCACCTGCTAGGGGCAACGTTTGTTCCATTTTACCCATTCCTACTAATACTACAATACCTTTGCTTTTGGTTACCTAAAAATAATTATATCTTTAAGAAAAGCAAGAACTGATCTTTTCCTGAAAAAAAAAGTTTTTTGTCTAAAATTAGAATTACAGATTAAATATTAGGCCAAATGCAAGTCGGACTTGCACAATTAGTGTTCTGTACGTTAATTGCTTTTAAAATTTTTGTAATGGAAGTATAAAATGATCAATGGCTTCACAAAACACACTCGAAATGAGTTTTAAAACAAAGTTGTTTTCCGATCTTTACTGAAAACTGATGACCTTGTAATTTTGGTTTTTTTATATACCAGATAAATTAAAAATTTTCATTCAATCTCTACCCTATGCAGAATATTCCAAAATTTTTTCAAAATTTTTTGATTAGTACTTTGCGAGATAAGGGGGAGACAACGATTTTTTGAAATTTTTTAAAAATAATACAAAGAAAAGTGTGCGCAAGTATCACATTATATATATTTTTGAAGGCGTATTTTTACAAGCTTTCATTTGACACCTCACTCGATAACTTGGTATTTTTTTTTCACTTCTGATTTCACCCCCCAAAACTAACCCCTTAAGTCAAAATTTAACTTTCAAAACTACACGGCTCTGATGAAACCATCAATTTCTATATTAGTGCAAAATTTTCTATGTCAAATAGTTTCGGAGAAAATCGGGTGTGACAGACGGGCGGACAGACACGGAAGTGATCTTATAAGTCTTCCTTACGGAACACTGAAAATAACTATTTAGGAAAAGCGTTGTCTTTGTATGGTATGTTTTATGGGATATCTAGTATATAAACATTAAACATTTACATTAAGATAATAATCAATATTGTAGTGACTGATTGGCAGAGCCGCTGGTAGCTAGTTTACTGCAAGACTACCGGACTACTGGGAAGTTGTACTACAAACTAAACAAAGCAGGATAAGCTGCAGTAACTAATTTTATTATTTTCTTACCTTAAGAGCAATTCTTACACAAAATTCTGCACCAGAACAGTCGAAAGTTTTGTTAGGTTCTTCTCCTAAAAGTTCTTTAACTTTGGCAACGACGTCATCTTCATTCATGTCCTTTTCAATTTTAATTATGTAGTTGGCACCAAGTTCTTTTGCTTTCTGTAGTTTTACATTTAGAATATCTGAAATAAAAAAATCACAGATTTGTATTAGTCGATTTGCTAGAATAAATTTCATAGTTCATAAGTAATAATGCGATATATTTATTTTTTTTTATCGGCGTATTTTCTGCAACAACTATAATACGTGATAATAAGTGATTAGTCACAATTCATATTAATTCATGTTAACTGAGATTTTCGTGATTAATTTTGTGAACATTGATTTCACAGTTTGATTGTGGTGCTAGAATAAGAAGAAGCATGTTCTAGCTTCTGTACACTATCGACTTTTTAAGAAAAAACCGGTCAAGTGCAAGTTGAACTTGCACAATTAGTGTTCCGTACGCTGATTGTTTTTAAAATAAAAATTTTTGTTAGGGTGGTATTAAATGATCAGTGACTTCACAAAACACACCCCAAATGAGTTTTCAACAAAGTTTGTTTCTAATCTTTACTGAAAACTGGTGACCTTGAAATTTTGTTTTTTTTTTGTATACCAAATAAATTATTAAAGGTAATGCACTCGTGATAATTTTCGTTCAATCTATACCCCGTGGAGAATATTCCAGAATTTTTTCCAAATTTTTTGATCAATACTTTTCGAGATAAGGTAGGGGACAGCGATTTTTTAAAAGTAATACGAAGAAAAGTGTGCGCAAGTATTACATTATATATATATATATATATATATATATATATATATATATATATATATATTTTACTCGTGTTTTCACAAACTTTCATTTGACACCACACTCGATGACCTAGTAAAAAAAAATTTTTTTCACTTCCGATTTCACCCCTCAAAACGAACCCCTTAAGTCAAAATTTATGTTACGGTGGTATAAAATGATTAGTGACTTCACAAGACACACCCCAAATGAGTTTTCAACAAAGTTTCTTTCCAATCTTTACTGAAATCTGATGACCTTGAAATTTTTGTTTTTTTTTATATACCATATAAATTATTAAAGGTAATGCACTCGTGATAATTTTCGTTCAATCTACACCCCGTGGAGAATATTCCAGAATTTTTTCGAAATTTTTTGATAAGTACTTTTCGAGATAAGGCCCGGGACAGCGATTTTTCGCGAATTTTTAAAAATAATACAAAGATAAGTGCTCGGAAGTATAATATTATATATATATTTTTTACTCGTGTTTTCACAAGCTTTCATTTGACACCACACTCGATGACCTAGTAAAAAAATTTTTTTTTCACTTCCGACTTCACCCCCCAAAACTAACCCCTTAAGTCAAAATTTAATTCTCAAAACTACATGGCTCTGATGAGGCCGTCAATTCCTATATTATTACCAAATTTCACCTTTCTATGTCAAATAGTTTCGGAGAAAATCGGGTGTGACAGACAGACAGACAGACAGACAGACAGACAGACAGACAGACAGACAGACAGACAGACACCGAAGTGATCTTATAAGTGTTCCGTACGGAACACTAAAAAACAATAGACGTGGAGTATCTTCTTATTTTTGTAAAAAAAACTTTGCACCGAGGCATTAGTCCCCATTTCTATTTACCCGTAATGATAATTTTAGAGGCTCCTCTAGCTTTAGCAGCCAATAGTGTGACCAATCCGATGGGCCCAGCACCAAGAATAAGGACTACATCTCCTACCTGGACCTTTCCTCTTTTTGTGGCATGTACACCAACGGAAAGTGGCTCCATGAGAGCCCCGTCTTCTAAGTCCATATTTGGAGGCAATCTGAAAAAGGCAATAAAAATAGTTATTAATAATGTTTCTAATATAGTATACAGAAGTTCTATTTCATGTCAAATGCTGACAATTCTGTACATGTCAGAACCTACAAATTGTATGTTTGTAATATAGGTTTTTAAGTTTTTGTTAAGTAACAAATACTTTTGGCCAACGCTGTATATACAATGTTTTTACATGAGGCCCGGTTTTTCCGAAAAAGGCTCTTAATTATTTGTTGCCCCTTCCTTGGTTAGGAATTATTTCATGGATCTGGAAAAGGGTTTAAACCTGAAAAGTTGGTGGCAAGGGAGTATGCACATTTAATAAATGATATATAATTTGTCATACATAACAATAAATTTTAAATACACGATTTTTTAAAAGGGCTACCTTTTATGTTTTTACAAAGACAATGAAAGGAAAAACAAATCGTTTTATTGTTTCTCAAAATATTTACCTTCAAGATTTATACACTTTTGAAAGTGTTCGAACCAATTCTCGAAACATTTTTCCACTCTGAAGTTGGGACCTCAAAAACATAGTTTTGGAAGGATTCAACAACGTCTTAAGGTGCGCATTTTTTTTTGACATTCGAGAACAAAAAGAAGTCGTGACTTAAACGATCAGTTAAGTGAATACAGGTAATGAGACATCAATTCGATGTTTTTCTCCGTCAAAGAATCAATTGTTTGACGTGCTGTGTGAGAGCTGCCTTCTGATAAACAAATTGTTGTACACCATTCAGCATTAATTGTTCTTCGATCCTCTGAAGCAATGGTTGCAACTTGTCCAGAATAACCAAAGAAACAAGCGATCATTTTCTTGACAATGCTTTACGACGAGCCACTTTTGTTGGATTCGGTTCATCTTGAAACACACAAACAGTTAATTGTTGCTTAGTTTCCGGCTAATACGAACATATCCAAGTTTGGTCTCCTGTTACGATGTTGTATACGGATTTTGTATGTCCTCTGTCGAATTTTTTGAGAATTTTCTTACATCGATTTACATGAGCCTATTTTTGAGTTTCGGTCAAATTATGCGGAATCGATCGGGGACAGATCTTTTTCACAGCTAAATGTTCATGCAAAATTAAATGTACTGCAGTCTTCGATATGCCTAAGGATGCATCTATCTCATGGTAAGTCACATGTCGATCTTTTTCAGTCATGTTGCCCATAGCATTGATGTTTTTTTGAACAACAACCGATTTTGATCGACCTTCACAAAATTCACCGCTGGCGGAAGCACGACCATTACGAAATTCTACAAACTAATTGTAAACAATCTTTTCTGGTGGTGATTCATTACCAAAAGTTGAACGAAGCGATTCGAGACATTGTTGTTGAGTTAGGCCTTTACTAAAATCGTAAAAAATCATCCAACCGAAATCTTCACGTGAAATTTCCATTTGTTCACAAAACTGTTTTTTAAATGCTCACTGTAAACAAACAACTCGGCCAATTGCTCAGCTGCCACTATTCTAACAATAACAAATGTCAAATTTTGCAACAATGGTAATGTCACATCTCAATAGCGCCATCTAGTGGTCGTTTGTAAAAACTTAAAAGGCAACCCTCGTATATATTAATAAATGGCAATTTATGATTGAAAGCACGTCAATATCAACTTTTACCATTTATGTTAACACCTGTTCACCACACAAATAACTATAAAATTAAAAACTAATGTTGGCCACAGACTTATAAACTATAAACATTTTAAAATATTCAATTTGGATCATTTAAAAGGATATTCCCCTTACCAGGGTCAGATGTTTTTTTCAAGAGCACCATCTGGTGCACCCAAGAATTTTCCTGCTAGAAACTGGCTCGCATTTATAGAGTTGCTGGAAGGCTTTAAAATATTTTTGTTGACAAAATGAAACAGAACATCAACAATTCATAGCCAGGTGTGACAAATATTCACATATATATATATATATATATATATATATATATATATATATATATATATATATATATATATATATATATATATATATACCACCACTTGTTTCTTTTGTAACGACACAATCCAAAAACTAACTGAACACACTGTATAAGTAAATTTAAAAAATCTTACTTATAGCAAAAATCAGCTGCGTGAACAAAGTATCTGGAAAGGTTACCATCATTTGGTGAACTGCCGCAGAAGAACATATCGTAGCAGAGATGGTAATCGCCACCTTTACAGATGGAGCAAATTCTACAGGGTACGCCAGGTTCAATAGCTACTTTATCACCTGGTTGAAGGTTTTTGACGTTTTTGCCAATTTTCACCACCGTACCTGAAGCTTCATGACCTAAAATAATGAAATAAATGTAATAGATACTAAAAGAATAACACTGTAGATGTATCTGGAACAACTATTTTTCTTATTCACACAGAAGAACCCTACATATTTCCTTCAGTACGAATTCATCGATATAAAGCTTTAGTCGTAACGGTTCTTCTTAAACGATAAAAATCGGCCAAGTACAGGTCGGACTAGCGCAATTAGTGTTCCATCCCATGATTGGTTTTAAAATAAAAATTTTTGTTACGGATGATCAGTGACTTCACAAAACACATCCCAAAAGAATTCTCAAAAATCAATATCTAGGTGTCGGACATAAATTTGTTTGTGATGGCTAAAAAACTTTCTACAACATGAACTTCTATATTATTAGGTAAATTACAAACACATTGTCTATCAAGGTTCTGTCTCTAGTAGAACTAGTATCTTTTGTCATTTGTAAAAGCCCTGTGATATTCAAATAGGTGAATAGACTATTATTCCAAAAAAAAAATCTCCTATGTTTAATATTACCTTAGATCCTTGCTGTGCAAAAGAGTTAATTTCCCATTTTGTAAAAACTTTAGATGAATCTAAAATATTTACTTAAAATTAAGTATTTGCTAGATTTTTGAAGCGTTTACTAGAAATTTCAAATAAAATACTTTTACATTCTAGTACAAATTCAGAAAAATCAAGTAAATTAATGCTTAAAAAATCAAGTAAATGTTTGAATTTTCGATTAAATGCTTGAAAAATTTAGAAAATACTTAATTTTAAGTACATACTCTAAAATTCATCTAATGTTTTTTACAGTGCATTAAAAAAATATTTTTGTACATATTTTCTATAATAAAAATGTACAAAATTTTTTTTAAAAAATACTTATTGTATGAATTTCTTCCGACTATCGGCATAATATTTCATAGAAAATAGGAAATTAACCCTTTTCGAACGTAATTATATTTGAAGAATACGGAAATTTTCATTTTGATGCCAAAAGCTGGTATTACAAAAAATTATCGATTTGGGCCTAATTGGGCCCATAGCAATAGATCCAAACGATTTTGTTCATTAGGACTAGTTGTTCCCAATTCCACGAATTCTATTACATATGAAAATGGTCAATTTATCCTCCCAATAGATAGGCTGTCCGAAAAATGGCATAAAAAAAGACTATGGGGCCTCGAGAATGGTAAATTCGGACGGTTGTTCGAAAAATATAAAAAAATAACAATTTCAGTCATCCGGTACCAGAATTTCGATTTTTTTTTAAACTTTGAAAATGCCTCGGCTTGTTCAGGCACAAACGAGACGTCTCGTGATATTTTACTAATTAAAGCCTAAATTTTCCAAAAATAACTTGGCCAGACGCGTAAGACCCAGAACTTGGGACTTATGGTCTTATTTATTCAAAAACTCAAAAAACGACCGTTTTTGGCTGGAAAAAGCAAGTCCAGCTTCGTTCCCGATATTGACGGCCTCTGCCTTTTGCATGTTCCCTCTGATTTTATTAAGAACAAACTAACAACAAAAACTGATTTATATGTTTAAGTGACAGTCCATTTTTGGATCGACGTTTTTTGGACCGTATAGCTGGATGCGGTCTCGGCGGCGTCTGCCCTTTGGGACGCTCGACTTTTTTGGTATCAACATATGTTATGGTACTTAATTCAAGTGGTTAAACGACAGTCCATTTTTGAATAAAGCATTTTGAGCCTTATCTGGACATTCCAGGGCACAGGGGCCGCAAAATCAACGTTAAAGACTTTTATTCGGCTCGCCCGATAGAATAAACAACCAGGTAGACGGTTAGTCGACCAGTGAAAATTTCGGGTTGTCCTCTTGACCTACTATATTAGTCAAACCTTCGAAAATTCACATCTTTCTATAACAGGAATCTATACCCCAGTCATAATTCAAATATGCTGTAATTGTGTAGGCTTGGCTCTCAGTCTTTATCTCTTATCACTTTTAAAAAATTAAAAATTAAGGGAGCCACAATATGTGACGTCCGTAATTTACGTAAATTATTTTGGCTCGTTTTTCTCCGTTATTTTACGAAGCAGAGTACAATAATAAGCATAAAGAAATGTTTATCATTCATTTCAATATGACGTTGTTGTATTATATTATGAAATTTTTATTGTAATCTACTTATAAATACTGTCGCCAGAATATAATATCTATATTATTTTAAACTATTGCAATTCTAAAAATTTTGCTAAGTACTGTACTGGGGTAGAACTTATTAGGGTTTAGTTAGCACCAATTCGTAGTTAATCACATCTTCATTCTGATATCATTGAGAATTACATCGTTAACTGAATATAAAAGAATCCTGCACTCGAAACGTTAATTTGTGGTGATACTGATAATTTTTGTAGTTAATTGGCGCTCTGGTAAGACCAGAATTGCTTTATATGTCCGGCACTTCCAGCAATATTATGCGTCAAGGGATTAATGCACTTACAGTTTTGAGAGTACAATTATTCATTTTAAGAGTAAAGCCTCTGACTTTACAATTCTACTGGCCATATAATAATATTCAAAATTAGCAGGTTCTTTTATTCTTTGAACATATGATTCGATGTTATTAGATATTTTCTGTCTTTATTAAAAACTATACGAGGCTGGTTTGAAAAGTCCGTACAAAAATAAAAACTACTTATGTGTTTGGGGTAAACCTTTTTTATTTTTCGACATAGTCTTCTTTTAGGCTTATACACTTCGTCCAACGATGTTCTAGTTTGTTGATCCCTTCCGAATAATAGGATTTGTCCAAGTCTGCAAAATATCCATTAGTGTCTGCAATCACCTCCCGCCAGCCATTTCTTCAAATTGGGAAACAAATAGTAGTCCGAGGGAGCCAAGTCTGGAGAATAGGGGGGATGTGAAACGAGTTGGAATTCTATTTCCATTAATTTTGCGACCACAACTGCTGAGGTGTGTGCTGGTGCGTTGTCGTGATGGAAAAGGACTTTCTTGTGGGCCAATCGCGGGCGTTTTTCTTGCAGCTCGGTTTTCAAACGGTCCAATAACGATGAATAATATTCACCTGTAATAGTTTTACCCTTTTCCAGATAGTCGATGAGGATTATCCCTTGCGAATCCCAAAAGACAGTCGCCATAACCTTTCCGGCCGAAGGAACGGTCTTCGCCTTTTTTGGTGCAGATTCCCCCTTGGTAACCCATTGCTTAGATTGTTGTTTGGTCTCAGGAGTATAGTAATGTATCCATGTTTTATCCACAGTGACGAAACGACGCTCCGGATTCTTGTGGAACAGCTGCAAACCATCCTTGCAACACTTTACACGATTCCGTTTTTGGTCAAGCGTGAGCAATCGCGGCACCCATCTTGCGGATAGCTTTCTCATGTCCAAATGTTTATGCAAAATATTATGTACCCGTTCAGTCGAGATGCCCACAGCACTAGCAATCTCACGCACCTTAACTCTTCTGTCATCCATCACCATATCATGGATTTGATCAATGATTTCTGGAGTCGTAACCTCCACAGGCCGTCCAGAACGTTCAGCGTCACTTGTGCCCATATGGCCAGTCCGAAAATTTTGAAACCACTTATAAACTGTTCTAATCGAAGGTGTAGTCACCATAATGTTTATCAAGCTTCTCTTTAGTCTCCTGAGGCGTTTTGCCTTTCATAAAGTAATGTTTAATCACCACACGAAATTATTTTTCGTCCATTTCTTGAAAATCACTCGACTTACTTGATTCACACGAATGCCAAACACAAAGAAATAGACCAATATGGCTGAAACTTGGTGTGCGTTCATTCAAGAGATGCTACTAACTAAACATGACCTTGATACGCGCCGGTGGTGCCGTCTCTCGGACTTTGCACGGACTTTTCAAATCAGCTTCGTAAATTAAACATAGGAACAATAAGTTGAACTTTTAAGTATTTTTTTTCGAATAAAATAAATATTATTATTAACGATTCCCAGGTTATAGATGTTTATGATCTATAAATTAATCCTGTTTACATACCTATAACCATCGGTGCTTTGACCATAAAATGTCTACCTCCGCTTACCAAGTAGTGGACGTCGGAACCACAAATTCCAACGACTTCCATTTGCAAAAGAACCTCTGAAAAAAAAACAAATACTAAATTATTAGGAAACTTTTATTACAAGTCAATGTTGTAGGCGACTAACTGCTTTAGGATCCGTCTAAAAAATTTAGCGATTTAGAGTAATGTATCCCCACAGCTTAGGAAATAAGCTTCTAACAACATCTACAATTAAACTGCTTAAAATAATACATGAATTGTTATTTTTTGAGGTATTGTTCAAAATTTCACCTCATCCAATGGTTAATGAGATCATTTTCAAGATGCAGAGAGGCGAAGAGTCTCTAGCTAACAGAATATGATGAATGAGAACTCCGGAAATAACAAAACATACTATATGTTCCATAATAGGCGTGAAGACAGTAACAATGAATCACCGAAATTATGACCTTAAATAATGAAACAGATTAAAAAGTTTCTAAAAAATGTTCTTATTTTATATTAAAAGTGAGATTAATATTATTTTTGTTAAAATAAAAATTTAAAATACAGCAATCCGCCATATTATATGGAACATCAATCACAGCGAATGACGTCACGCCTAAGTAAACATTATTTCGGTCGAACTCCTCTTGTGTTAACGATAATCTCTGCACCGTTTATCAATTAATTTGTGGTTTTAAACTATCGAGTTGCCTAGTTTTGTGTTACAAAAACTAGAACCAAGAGACGTTAGCGATGAAAGACGGATTTATCAAGGCAAATAGCTCTAATTTACCTAGAATTGATGAATGAGAACTGGAGAGTTTCTTGCGTCAAACAAAGACTTTTGCTCCGCAGAATTTAGAAATATCCAAACTTCTATGTAAGTACATAAGTAATCTGTATTAAAACTACAATTTAAAACGCAAAAATTCATAAAAACTGCGCTTTATTTCTACGTCATGGTTTTTTTTAGTTTTAGGTTAGGTTATGATTGTTAGGAAAATGTTGATATGTCGTATAAGTAAGTGATTTTATTTATTTTAGGTCCTGACGCCCATTGTATGGCGATGACGCTGTAAGCTACGTACAGTTTAAACGTGATGAAAAAATGTGCATAGTGAAATATAAAATTTGCCCAAAACATAAGGTCCATGCAAAGTTATATGCACTTACGTTAATAGCCAATGAAGAAGAAGAAGCAGTTATTTCCGTGCAATGCCATGACTATGTTGACTCTCAAGGGGGTCACATGTAAAAGTACACATTGTACTTCTTTATTTCCTGCCAATAGAATTATAATAAGGCCAAAATAGTAGGTGCAATAACAGACAGCTACCTTGTTTTCAATCACAACTAATTAAATGTAAGTAGTTTAATGTTTTATTTATTGTGTAAAGTAACAAAATAAACATAAAAATATTCACTTTAGTTTTGCTTGAAAAAAGAAATCAGTACCTCAACTTCCAGTCTCTCCCGGTTCTAACTGTTTTGTAACTGTACTTCTTTCTTCTAAATCTTTTTCACTTTCTTCAACTACCATCCTTCTTTGTTTCTTGAGAATATATGGTCGTTCCATAGTGTTAGATGTTCGTTTTCTTCGATCAGATTGGCGTTCAAATTTTGTGGGAATACACCCTGGTTTTATGCGTACTTGTGACACTGAACCCATCACATGGTACTGAATGTAATTCTCCATATCATTTGGCAACTGAAACAAGAATAAAGTATCCATTAAATAAACAGTGGTGGATGATAACATTAAAGAAATAAAACCTAACTTCAATAGTAATGTGACTATCTAAAAGTATTATTTAGATAATTAACAATTTTTCAAACAAGATTATTACGACACACTTCATTTATAATAATAAAATATTAAGTTAAAACTTACATCAAAATGGTCTTCACAGAAATAAATTGAAGAATTTGGAGAAATAACTGCTGGGTCTCACCGTGCAAGAGTTAGCCACTTATTTCTTGTTTTCTTGTTTGGAACGTAAACAAATAACTTGTTAGGAGTTTTTATCGATGTGTTTCTATACTGAGGGACCGCACACCACTTATACACTTTAGAATTCATTTTAAACACACAAAATAATGAAATTATTGTATAGACACTGTTGTTGACAAGGAGTTTACAAAGGCGTGACGTCACGAGCAGACGCCATGACACCTGCGAGCGTTTTGGCGTGAAATTCAAAATTAGTTTAAAAAAGGCCAATTTTATGCTAGGAAACCTGTAATTTCTCCAGAAATATATATGTTTTTTGGAAATAGTAGTTCCGTAAGAACATCGTGGAATAGTTTTTCAAAATTAGTCATGATGCCTATCCTTTATAAAGGATATGATCCTCAAGTATCTATATAACATATGTAGTACTTTTTGTACTTTCAATTATAAGTATAGATACTGGAATCTGCAAATGGTATCTTTAGTTTTCTATGAAGAAACTATAAGGCAGTTGACACGGATATAAGCAAAAATAAATGAATAAGATACAGAGAATATATCTACGAAGGTGGATTGAAAAATGTAAAAAACAAGATAAATAACACATTTTTGCAAAAACAAAAAAAAAATATTTCTCAACATAATCCACTGAGTTCAATACATTTGGTTCAGCGACATTTCAATTTTTTTAGTCCCTCTGATTACGCTGCGACTTTTCCCAAGAAGGTTTTGAAAGGCCCTTTCTCGTGCTTTTTTGTTTTGGAGTCAACAAAGGCGACACCATATCGCGCATTCAGCTTATTCATTTTTAGAACTTTACGCATGATATTATGTACGCGTTCATATGAGATGCCTACTTTAAATAAAAATGTTTTATCCCTGCTTTATCCGTGTAATACCGATCACTTACAAATAACTGTACGTTGCGACTGTTTGAAACTTTGAACACAACCGGTTCAAGACTCACGCTTACCACCAGTCATGCCACTTAACAAAATGTCTCTCCATTTTGTCGAAAATTACACACAGAAACATAATCTCCCCGTCTGTATGTCTGTTGGCTTGTTGGCACGATAACCCTGGAACGAAATAGCATGTCAATTTTAAACTTTTACCGATTTTTTGATAATAATTTAATACATACCATTAGAAATTACTAAAGTACTTATCTATAAATGAGCTGGAAGTTATGCTTCAAGAACATAAAAGGGAATCAGTAAAAATTAGTCTGTCCATGAACCTGGGAAAAACTAAAATTATGATATCAGATGATAGAGATGTGCGGTTGGGTGATCAGGTTGTAGAAAAAGTAGAGGAATATGTTTACTGATGACATACCATCCAACTAGGTAAAGAAATGGGAAATTTGAAGCATATAATTAAAAACAGCAGTATTCCAATCAATTTAAAGAGGAAAGTGTTTGGAGTGAACAAAGAGCCATTGAACGGATGATGTTAGGAATCACATCGCAAACACAGAGATAAGACAAAGAACAACAATCGAAGACCTAATAACTCGTATAGCCCAATTATAATGGACCTGGGTAGAACATGTTGCTCGTCAAGATAGCACTCGGTGGACAAAATACATTATACACTGGAGACCCCGCATGCATAAACGGCAGACCAACAAAACGTTGGCTATACGACATTAAACAGAAAGTCGGAAAAAATTGGCACCAACTAGCCCAGAACAAGGAACTGTCGAAGGAGTTGAGAGAGGCCTATGTCCAGGAGTGGCTTGTAGAGGGCTGCTAAAAGAAGAAGAAGAAGAAAGAATATTTTTATTATAAAAGTATATTTCACTACCTTTAGACCATATAGTTTTTATGGGAATCTCTCAGAAAGTAAAGTACATATGTAAAGTAAATATAGAAAAAATCCTAAACAACATCCCAAAAGTAAAAGCACATAGATAATTTGATTATGGCTATATTAGGTTTACATATAATTTTGTTGCTAGAATGACCGTTTCGGCACCAATGGTGTTTGCAAGAGAATTGAATAGTGCCCTAATGTTAATATTACTTCTTGGTCGATAAAGGCAGCCTATGAACCTTGTGGTTTATCGGTATGTTATTTTTAACTACATCACATTAAATTCCCCAGATTATAGAACTTTCTTTCGTTGTCATTTGCCGGTGCTTTGCATGGTGGATTGTTGGCTAAGCTACGTTCTTAAGGTATGTTTGAAAAGTTCTGTTTATGGCTCCCGTGTTTCCTCAGAGAGCGTGGTGGCAGTCGACGAATTTCTTCCTAACACCTTCACTATCAACGCCGGTGTGCCTCAAGACTCTATACTGTCCCCTACTCTCTATCTCATTTACATTAGCGATCTGCTAGACAGAACCAAAAATCCAATCTACAGCTTTGCAGATGACAGCACGCTTATTTCTTCATTCAGTTTGAATCCTCGAAAATCGGCTACTCATACGAATATCCGCAGACAGCAGGAAGTCGTTCAACTTAACAAAGACTTGGAAGAAATTCTACCTTAAGGTGACAGTAACCAAGTAAATGCTACTAAAACCCAGGCGGCAGATTTTTCTAAAAAAGTTAACGTTGCTGAACGCAACATAATTATGTCAGGGTACTCCATTGCTCTAATATCGTCACTCAATTTGCTGGTCGTTAATTTAGGAGCAAATACATCTCAACATGAATATGTTGCCAACATAGCCAAGAGAGTTTTTCAAAAGCTGGGAATTATTTCGGACTAGAAAATTTTACCCTCCACACTTGTTAATTCTGTACAATCTCGAATTCGAGCCATTGCTCCCATGTTTGGGGCTCTGCTTCCAAACAGTCACTGCATTTGTTAGATTCTGTTCAGAAAAGAGCTGTTCACCTAATTGGATCCCAGAAGTGACCAGCAACCTTAATTCCTTGGAACATCGAAGAAAGGTTGGCGATCCATTTTGAAATACTTTGAAAACAAAAAATACCTGAAAGTTCGCGACTTTACTTACAATACCGGTCCAAGAACCTTAGTTTTTATAGCTCCTTCACGTAGCTCTAAAGGTTATAATCTGTAACAATTGAAAAAAAGACATTCTATAAAATATTCCACTTTAAGCGAGGAACACAATATAAAACTTACCAAGAAACTGTTCCAAAAAGGTCCTAAATTTTGCAAGCACCGAAAATATTCTTACAGAAGAACCAGGAAAATATAAACTGTCGAACAGAGCTGACAGAAAACAGTGGGACCAACATAATATGGTTTTACTTGGCTATTTAGTTAATAAAATAAAACTAGTGAACAATTACTAACTAAATAAATTTGAAAAAAAATTGATGATCAGTTTAAAATAATACATTTAAAAAATGGTATAACCACCCAGATTTAATATTGAAACTAAAATCTAACCTTATGATAGAGAGCTCCTTAGAACGTTTGCCCCTTTGCCTCTTTGATATGTCCTGCCAGCACCCAAATATTAACGCTGTTGCCACACTCCGCATCACGCTCAGACTCCCCCTGCTGTAGACATCTGGGCCGCTATTATCTAATTAATGCTTTTAGTGCCGTTGCACACAGGATACTTTGCCGTCCCAGTAAATGACTCCATGCCGTTACAATCAGTCGCTATCCATTTAAAACCATTACGTCTGAAAGCCTGCGGTTAGAAGCATGGAATAACGACTGCCATTGATAGCATAACACTACTTAGTAGTGGGACAGAGTGAGCTGTATGTGAGCGCCTTTTGTCGCCTTCTACAAGAAGCAGAAAGTACCGACGGTACAAAGTAGTTTTCTGCCAAGACTCTTTTGTGTTGATAATCATTCTAACAACGTTGCGATAAGATAAGAAATAAATTGTGGGTGATACTGGTAGTAGCTGGATATGGTACGTGATTAAGGGCCTTACGATTCAAACATTATAGAACAACAAAACGACGTATCATAACTAACACAAATGACAAAGATCTTAGAAAAGGTTGCAGTTTGTCAACAATGTTATTCAATATATATGTAGAAAAGAATTTAAAAAAATTTAAGCCTAGATGTGGTGGAATGCGTATTCAATTTCAAAATCATTATCATCACACCCTTAGAATTAGTAATGATTAAGTAGTTCTGACTCAAGACGCTGCTGACTAAATTTATGTTAACAAAGTTGTATAAAAAAATTCAAGCCATCAAGTCTTTAAATTAATGTTAATGTTTTTTGTAAACTGATTAACTAGATTTGAAGTTCTGCTATCTTTCGATGAAAATTACCATGTAAAATAAGTTGATAAATTAAGTATTAAGTTTGATCGAATAAAAATATGTTAACAAACAAAAAATGTATGGAAAAAAGATGGTGGAGATAATACTAGTGGATGAAAGTGAGGTAAAAGTAATAAGAAAGAATCAGAAGGCTGGACTATGGTAGTAAAGACCACTTTTTAAAAAGTGGTGGTGTATCAAAAACGAACTTAAGAAAGCAGGCACCTATAATGTAGTCTGGTTGTCTAAGACATAGGGGCGTAACCAGAAACTACAGCCAGTACAGCCATAAAACCAATGACGTCTACCACGTTTTTTTTTTTTTGTTTTAGAACACAGGGAGACTAAGATTTTTTACATAATGCATTTAATACATATATTTTTTAAAGTATTATTATTATTTTAATAAAATTTTGTTAAATAGGTACTTACGATCATCATTTGGTTCTGGAATAGGCCTTTGTTCCTGTAATATAAAAATTATATTATTAATAAAAAGGTATATTACCTTTATCAAAAATAAGCTTCACTATCGATAAGAGCTTGCAAATTGAAATAAAAATTTTTAAACCAGTATTTTCTTATTTTGCAAAATGATAATACAGAGCATGCATATATGAGTATAATCGTTTTTTTAAATGGTTTATCATTACTCGTCATTACAAAATGTATTTTTAAGTAGAATTATGATGATTTAAAAATAGATTTTTAAAAATTATGAAGTTACTGTAATAATTGCGATATGTGTGCGTATATTCATAGGTCATTTTTTAAGATAAACGAATACAAATAAGAATGCAAATTTGTTGTTTCTCAACAAAAATGTCAGGGGTGTATATTTTTTATTTATTAAAACCAGAATTAAATTTAAGAACATCAAGGCCCCTTTTTGGCAAGCCAAAAAAAAAACAATAAATAAAACCCATTTAGCAGCAACCAACTAACACTATAATCTATACAAAACATACCCTCTGCTACCCTCATATAATGTCTTTTCGACCACCTTTTTTAAGAAAAAAAACGCCCATCAACTTCATTAGAGCCATTTTTTGACCAACCACCACCCCGACCATCAACAGCCTCTGGTCAATTGTCGCCTTTTGCACAGTTTCTGCACTTCGATTCCAGCAAATCTTCACCTGGCAATTCTAAGAAACCTCATTAAAGGCCTTTTAACACATCATTAACGCCCTTTTGGTCAACAACCACCAAACTATACCTTCATTATCGTCCACTTTGCCACCTTAACCAATATTTTGCTCCACCACCATTTACCTCTTCTTTAGATAATCACACACTTCTTGCACCTATTGCGTCACTTCTTCGGTAACCATACCCGCCTCCGAAGGACACATGCCATTGTCAGTCACAGTACCGCTGTTATATAACTCCTGTGACGTCATTGTCAACGACTTCTTGCTCTTCAATTCCAGGAGTTCTCTGACAATTCTAAAAAGCTTCAGTGACGTCATTGTAAACCATTTCTTGCACTTCAATTCAAGAAACATTCTGGCAATTCTAAGAAGCTTCAACAGGGCGCAAATTCCATCGAGATTTAGTTATGTGGACGCTAAAAAAATTGTCGAAACTTCTAGGGGAGTTGCACTATTCGTAGTTTTCTTCTGAATTCAATGCCTCCAGCTTGCTCAGACAGCCAAAAAACTATAAAATTTTGGGGAAAAATTTTTAGGGAAAAACAAATTTTTACAAGTATAGATAACGTCATAATCTCCCTAAAATCTACTGATTTTTCTATGAGAGTACTGTTGTTAGATAACTACTAATGGCTGTGTTTTGTGATTATAAATTACACTTGTAAAATATGTAGTGACTAATACATACTGGAGGGCAAATCTAAATTGTTCATCGAACGTTTGAATTTTATAGTTCGCTAGGTAACAATTCATACTCTATTAATTAATTTATTAGTTTAATAAAATGCAGGTGCTTCTTCTAGGAGTTGTCTACAATTCTCAATCTGCACAGGCAGGTCTTATTAATGTAAGTGACAATCAAGATGGCAACCGTTCTTTTACATTGACAAATCTTATAAAGCGGTCTGACTAAAACTGAGATCTTCACGATACGATTGTATATTAGTCCCAAAAAGCATGGGTAATAAATTGAGCTAATTTTGGAGTTTTTGATGAACTTTTTACTACCCCAAAGTCTCTCCCAAAACCCCAACAGATGGTCTGGTAAAACCGATTTCTGCCAGAACTAAGATTTTCAAACTCTACTGTACAAAAAACATCTTATCCTGCTAATGCGCTATAAAAACTTTAGAAATCCTGGGTTAGAAATCAACCCGCATGTGCAACTACGCTGCGCCGCAAAGCTCTCGATCAACATTTATATTTATTTATGGGTCATATCGTCAAGTAAATACCTGCAAAATATTACCAATACTGATACCAAAAAGACATGGGACAGTGTATTCTATTTAAAAGCAGCATATTTGTTAAACGCTTTAAAAATGCATTGTTCAATTAATTTTTTGTTTTTGACATTTAAGTCTAAGAACGAGGTAAGTTATAGCCTATTTCATACCTTAAAAGTATGTGTATATATATATATATATATATATATATATATATATATATATATATATATATATATATATCAACAAATATGTATATTAAGGTGGGATTGGACGGGGTATATCGCAAGGATGAAGGATAAAAGATGGACACACCATATAGTGGAATGGAGATCTAGAGAACACAAAAGATGCAGAGATAGACCACAGACAAGATGGAAGGACGACATAAAAAGATTAGTGCGACACGATTGGATATAAAAAGCAAACAACAGGACTCATTGGAGACAACCTGGGGAGGTTTACATCCGGCTATGGATGGAATAAACTAATGATGATGATATATATACGAGGCTGGTTTGAAAAGTCCGTGCAAAAATAAAAACTACTTATGTGTTTGGGGTAAACCTTTTTTATTTTTCGACATAGTCTCCTTTTAGGCTTATACACTTCGTCCAACGATGTTCTAGTTTGTTGATCCCTTTCGAATAATAGGATTTGTCCAAGTCTGCAAAATATCCATTAGTGTCTGCAATCACCTCCTAGTTTGAATAAAATCTTTGTCCCGCCAGCCATTTCTTCAAATTGGGGAACAAATAGTAGTCCGAGGGAGCCAAGTCTGGAGAATAGGGGGGATGTGAAACGAGTTGGAATCCTATTTCCATTAATTTTGCGACCACAACTGCTGAGGTGTGTGCTGGTGCGTTGTCGTGATGGAAAAGGACTTTCTTGTGGGCCAATCGCGGGCGTTTTTCTTGCAGCTCGGTTTTCAAACGGTCCAATAACGATGAATAATATTCACCTGTAATAGTTTTACCCTTTTCCAGATAGTTGATGAGGATTATCCCTTGCGAATCCGAAAAGACAGTCGCCATAACCTTTCCGGCCGAAGGAACGGTCTTCGCCTTTTTTGGTGCAGATTCCCCCTTAGTAACCCATTGTTTAGATTGTTGTTTGGTCTCAGGAGTATAGTAATGTATCCATGTTTCATCCACAGTGACGAAACGACGCTTAAAATCCTCCGGATTCTTCTGGAACAGCTGCAAATCATCCTCGCAACACTTCACACGATTCCGTTTTTGGTCAAGCGTGAGCAATCGCGGCACCCATCTTGCGGATAGCTTTCTCATGTCCAAATGTTTATGCAAAATATAATGTACCCGTTCAGTCGAGATGCCCACAGCACTAGCAATCTCACGCACCTTAACTCTTCTGTCATCCATCACCATATCATGGATTTGATCAATGATTTCTGGAGTCGTAACCTCCTGAGGCGTTTTGCCTTTCATAAAGTAATGTTTAATCACCACACGAAATTCTTTTTAGTCCATTTCTTGAAAATCACTCGACTTCCTTGATTCACACGAATGCCAAACACAAAGAAATAGACCAATATGGCTGAAAGTTGGTGTGCGTTCATTCAAGAGATGCTACTAACTAAACATGACCTCGATACTCGCCGGTAGTGCCATCTCTCGGACTTTGCACGGACTTTTCAAACCAGCCTCATATATATATATATATATATATATATATATATATATATATATATATATATATATATATATATATATATATATATATATATATATATATATATATATATATATATATATATATATATATATATATATATATATATAATATATATATATATATATATATATATATATATATATATATATATATATATATATATATATATATATATATATATATATATATATATATATATATATATATATATATATATATATATATATAAGTAAAACAGATCAACTTATGTTATGTTACCTATTATTGTGATGTTTTGAATAAAAAAAAAATACGAATCTTTTTAATTGACTATGCAAACATGTCCGATTATTTTTAAATACCTAATTCCAAACTATACAATTTGAGGTTAAATAGTTTGTATATTTCTATTGTTATTATTCCTTATCTATTCAAACACGTCAACTTATGTTGGTTTAATTAATTTGTAAATCGCATTGTTTTATAAAGTTTATTTAGTTCGGATGCTATTACGCAACATACCAAGATCGTAATGGAAGAATGAAAATATATCTATCTTTCTTGATTTCGGGTAAAAGTAAACAAATCCAATAATCTTGAAAGGTGAATTTTTCACGATCACATTACTCAATGAGGGCAATAATAAAATTATTTTCAAATTCCTCTACCCAAAGAACCTCTATTATCTCCTAGCGAATAAAGTAAAGCCTACAGTACATTATGCTGCATTTCAAATGGAATGGGAAATAATAAAAAATTCTTTAAACTCAAAACTCTGAAAGTGCCATATAAGAAGACATCTTCTAATGCTTCCATTTGGCTTCATAAATTTTATAGGTTTGTATTAACAATTTTGCTTAATATTAACTTATTTCCTCAACTAGAAATTTTTTTTTGTAAAGTTAGGTGTTTTCAAATACTTTCCAATTTTTCTATAACCAATTTCCGTTAACATAGGAAAGAATGAAAAATAATTTTCTTTTTTGTATACTACAAGAGCTCTAGAAAGGACATATTCGAAGCCATTTTTTTAAGTTTAAGTATAAATAAATACTTGTATTCTTTTATATAAAAACCAGGAAAACTACTGTAATACTGATTTAATTATACAAAAATTATCCAGTCCGATTCCTTTCTCTCCTTTTTAAATATATATCTGAAATCGATATCTGATTTCTTTTGCGAGTTATCGTGGCAGCAGATAGGTAGGCCGACAGAAATTCGAAAGTATGGTTTTTGTACGAAATTGGTACTATGGGTATCATGAAAATTAATCTCAAAAATAGTAAAATTAAAAATAAATTAAAGGTAATTAAGAGAGATTTTTTAAAGTAAAATGAAATCAATTTTCAGATTTCTTCTTTATAAATTGTCTGTCTAGTTTTCTTTAACCAAGAGCCTTTGCTTACAACTGTATGTGGGTGTTACACTGTGTGCCACTTTTACACTGCGTTTTGCAATGTGCCGATAATTGTCTCCTCCGGCTTGGTTGTAGTGACTTCAGTTCTTATCCTCAGACTGTATTTTATTCGTGTTGCCTTTTCTTCCAATTCCTGAAAGAAAGCTGCAAAATAGCACGATTAACGCGCACGGAGGCATGCCTTTCAAGGTGATGGTACAGGGTCACTCGATCGCAAGAACAGACCCCTCGCGTTTTAATTCGGCCCAAAGGATTCGGGGATGAGGATTGGGATGCAAAGCTGCCTTCTCTAAAAACTTCTACTGTAGCTTGATGCTATTTTGTCGACGTTTAAGTCCCGGTGCAGGTTGTCGTTTCTCAAGAACCATAGGGCGTCGGTTGAGAGTTATGTTCTGAGCGACTTGCACGGATCTTTTGCGCCTCTCGCACATGTGGGTCCACGTCTAACAGCCGGACAGTAGTCTTGGATGGATAGTCATCTTGTAAACGCTTATTTTACTTCTTGCTTGAACTGCTTATTAACGGGTAAAGTCTAGACCGTAAGGGATTTGACGTTAGGACGCTAGTTAAGCTTGGTTTTTCCCTCTGCTTTTTCCCGTCTTATAGTCTTTGATCTTAATCCTCCAATGATTGAACTAATCCAACAACTTCTTCAAATGACTCTGAAGTTTACTGATTATTGTATCGTGTCTTCTCGAAGCAGCCATAATAGCAGTATCGCGGGCGTAGGGCGCAATGTTGGTATTTGTCGTCTTGGGTAAGACTGGATATCTAAATGATATTTATAGTAAATATACTCACCAGTCTTAAATCATTGATTCCATAGAGTACAGCTGTAAGGTTATCGTTCAGTGTCATAATTCTTTACACGGAAAAAATGAAGGCGTTGATTCTAATCACTGTGTATACTGGTACCCTACACTACTGCTTTTACAATCTTCTGCGACAGTTACAGTACATTTATGAGTTATCAAGATAACAAGCCAGCGTTATATCATTAAAACACATCAGTTATCATTTATTTCTCCGTCCGAATTTAAGTAGTTAGTTTGGAGACTTTATTGGGTATGTTAAACGAACCATTTGCAAAAGATGTTTTTAAAGGATTTATTTTAAGTGATACAACTTAAGAATACGATTATATTAGTTTTAAAACGAAACTAATTGTTATATACAAATCTAAATTTTAGATTTGTCATTGATGATTAAAATTAGGCGGGTCTGGATAAAAATGTTTGCCCACTGACATAGAAACATGAGTCACTTAATTAGCTTTAAAATTTTTAATTTTATGTCATAAGAAATTGTGATGTTATTTAAATATATCTTTGGCAAATCAATTTATCATGCACGTATCGTTTTTCAAATGTAAGTTGTATATAATAAAATTTTGAAAATGCTCTGAAACAAGGGCGAAACGTCAACATATCATTTTAGGCAAACATGCGAACTTAAACCTAAGAAAAGAATTTGTAAACAATTGTATGTGTATATATATATATATATATATATATATATATATATATATATATATATATATATATCTATAATATATATAAAATACAACGTCTCTCTGTCTGTCTGTCTGTCTGTCCGTTAGTGCGCCTATCACTGGAAAACCACTTATCCGATTTACGTACTTTTTTTTTAAAAACATACATATGTTCTCTGGCCAAGTTATAGGCTATATTTTATTACGATAGGTAGCATAAGGAATGAGCAGTGACGTAAAATAGTGAATGATGTCGGAAATAAGTTTGCCGCTAGCGTGCCCTTGCAATACACCGCCTAAACCATTAAATATGGAACAATATTATGTAGCAAAGAATATCTGTAATCTATAATCTATAATATATATAAAATGCAATGTCTCCCTGTCTGTCTGTCTATTAGTGCGCTTATCACTGGAGAACCACTTATCCGATTTACGTACTTTTTTTTTAAAACATACATATGTTCTCTGGTCAGGTTATAGGCTATATTTTATTACGATAGGTAGCATAAGGAATGAGCAGTGACGTAAAATAGGGAGTGAAGTCGGAAAAAAGTTTGCCGCTAGCGCGTTCCTTTGCAATACACAGCCTAAACCATTAATTATGGAACAATATTATGTAGCAAAGATTATCTATAATCTATAATCTACAATATATATAAAATGCAATGTCTCTCTGTCTGTCTGTCTGTCCATTAGTGCGTTTATCACGCGAGAACCACTTATCCGATTTACGTGTCTTTTTTAAATTCATACATATATTCTTTGGCCATGTTATATAATATAATAATAATAATCTATATCTATAATATATATAAAATGCAACGTTTCTCTGTCTGTCTGTCCGTTAGTGCGCTTATCCCTCGAGAACCACTTATCCGATTTACGTGATTTTTTAAATTTATACATATGTTCTCTGAACAGGTTATAGATATACATTTTATTACATCTATAATATATATAAAATGCAACGTCTCTCTGTCCCTCTGTCTGTCTGTCTATCTGTCTGTCCGTTAATGCGCTTATCACTGGAGAACCACTCATCCGATTTTCGTACTTTTTTTTTAAAACAAACATATGTTCTCCCGCCAGGTTATAGGCTATATTTTATTACGATAGGTAGCATAAGGAATGAGCAGTGACGATAGTAGTGAATGAAGTCGGAAAAAAGTTTGCTGCTAGCGCGTTCTCTTGCAATACACAGTCTAAACCATTAAATATGGAACCATATTATGTAGCAGAGGATATCTATAATCTATAATATATATAAAATGCAATGTCTCTCTGTCTGTCTGTCTGTCCATTAGTGCATTTCTCACGCGAGAACCACTTATCCGATTTACGTGTCTTTTTTTAAATTCATACATATATTCTTTGGCCAGGTTATATAATAATAATAATAATCTATATCTATAATATATATAAAATGCAACGTCTCTCCGTCTGTCTGTTCGTCCGTTAGTGCGCTTATGACTGGAGAACCACTTATTCGATTTACGTGCTTTTTTTTTAAATATACATCTGTTCTCTGGTCAGGGTATAGACTATATTTTATTACGTTAGCTAACATGAGGAATAAGCAGTGACGATAATAGTGAATCAAATCGGAAAAAAGTTTGCCGCTAGCGCGTTCTCTTGCAATACACTGCCTAAACCACTAAATATGGAAGAATATCATGTAGCAAAGGATATCTATAATATATATATAAAATGCAACGTCTCTCTGTCTGTTTGTCCGTTTGTGCGCTTATCACTGGAGAACCACTTATCCGATTTACGTGCTTTTTTTTTAAACATACGTATGTTCTCTGGCCAAGTTTTAGGATATATTTTATTACGTTAGGTGACATAAGGAATAAGCAGCGACGATAATAGTGAATCAAGTCGGAGAAAAGTTTGCCGCTAACGCGTTCTCTTGCAATACACTGGCCAAAGCATTAAATATGGAACAATATCATGTAGCAAAGAATATAATATATATAAAATACAACGTCTCTCTGTCTGTCTATCTGTCCGTTAGTGTGCTTATCACTTGAGAACCACTTATCCGATTTACGTATTTTTATAAATTTATACATATGTTCTATATAATTCGATATAAGCCTAGATAATGGGAGAGATGGTGAGATAATGGAAGATAAGGTGAGTTATGGGAGATAAGTATAAATAATGGGAGATAAGGAGAAATAATGGGAGATAAGCAGAGATAAGTCTATATAATGGGGAAATATTGCGAGATAAGTCGAGATAAGCCTAGATAATGGGAAATAAGGTGAGATAATGGGAGATAAGGAGAAATAATGGGAGATAAGGAGAAATAATGGGAGATGAACAGAGATAAGCCTAGATAATGGAAATTATGTAGAGATAATGGGAGATAAGGAGAAATATTGGGAGATAAGGAGAAATAATGGGAGATATTTTATTACGTTGGGTAACATAAGGAATAAGCAGTGACGATAGTAGTGACTCAAGTCCACGCGAGAGGAGCCGCGGGCCCGGCTAGTATATATATATATATATATATATATATATATATATATATATATATAAACTACTCAGTACATATCACCACTACACCAAACACTCTATTTTTGCACTCGACGCGCGTTTCGCTAACCATATTAGCTTCGTCAGGAGGGATGATTGACTAAAGCTAAACTACAAATCCACTCTATTTATATTTAGCCTAACACCTGAATTACTCAAGGGGAACTAATGGCATAGGCGAGACCATCAATTCCGGTCAAGTAACTGGTAGAGGGAACTATAAGAAATAGTCAGTCTTTATTTAAAGTACTTTTACATTTTATAATTTCCATACTTTCGTATGCGTTCAACAATCTCCTATCAGATACAATTTTAATTAATCTTAGATTATCTAATGTTACAGAATGATAAGCTTCAAGTGCATGTTCGGCAATGCTAGATTTTTCTGTTCTACTGTATCTTAAATATGCCAAATGTTCTTTAAATCGTGTTTTAATTTACCTTTTAGTTTACCCAATATACTTTTTGTCGCAATCATTACAACTAATTTCATAGATTCCACTTTTCTCACAATTAGGAATCTTGACTGTGAAATTTCCTCAGATTGTCTGATGACTTATAGACTAAGGTGAGGCCTACCTTATTAAGTACCTTATTGAGTCCCCTGCTATATTTTGGATTATATGGTATGGAGACATACTTAGTCTTATTTTCGTCGAGTGTATAAAAGGTGGAATTCTGAATATTTAACTTGAACTTATGTTTGTTTATTAACTTGTTTATTGAGTCATCGTTATAACCCGTAACTCTAGTTATATTCCTAATACGATTCTTTTTATTATTGAAGTTTACTCTATTCAGAGGAAAAGTGACCAAATGATGAACTAAAAAATGTAATGCAGCTAATTTGTGCTATTTACAACGCAATGAAGCTTTAGAAATATGTCTATCTGTTACTGTATCTTTTCTACAGATGTCAAATTCTAGTCTATTATTATTTTAAATAATTAAAATATCTAAAAGTAGCAGTTGTCCTTTGTTCTCAATTAAGTGAATTTAATGGAATCATATCGGTTATTTAATTTGAAAATAAAAATATTCTATATTTGCTTTCTTCGTATCACAAATCGCAAAAACATCATCCACATACCGATACCATACCGTTGGAAAATACTCAAATTCTTGACTGGCTTCGGTTTCAAACTTACTCATAAATAAATTGGCTATGAAAGGTGATATGATATTGCCCATAGCTGTTCCTTATTTCTGAACATAAAATTGACTGTTATATTGAAAGTAATTTTGTTCCATACAAAGTTTAGATAATGTTAAGTATCATGAATAATTTCATTCTCAAAGTTATTCATCCTAAGTAATTCTTGGATATATTGGCACACTTGGAAATAAAGAACTAACATCAAAAGAAATTAAGATTTCACCTTCATCGGGAACTAGATCTTTTGTTTTGTTAATGAATTCTAAAGAATTCTTCACTGCGAAAGTATTTATTGGTATATTCTCCAATAAAACAATGGGGCGCTTTGCTTTTTCCAGGTTTGTGAATTTTGGGCAAGCAATACAACTTTAGTATGGTCGGATTACTCACATTTAATTTAAATTTTAGCGATCGGAGATAAGATTTCTTTAAAAAATTATCTTCTGTTATCATTCTCGGTAATGGATTTCTTATTATTTTTTCATAAGGGCCAGATTCGATAAGATTATTTACACGTTCAAAGTATTCTTTCTTATCCAATATAACAACCTTATTTCCTTTATCCGCTTTTAAATAGAACACATCTTTCTTTCTCAATCTTTTAACTATTTTTATGTTTTTTTTTCGTGAATTAGAATTTGTATTGTTAAACATGATTGCGACACGCTTCCTTAACAAATGATTTACTATTTTCTGGAAGTGTACTATGTAAATAAATAGAGTAGATTTGTAGTTTAGCTTTAGTCAATCACCGCTCCTGATGAAGCTAACATGGTTAGCGAAACGCGCGTCGAGTGCAAAAATAAAGTGTTTGGTGTAGTGGTGATATACATTGAGTAGTGTCATTTTGCCAAAGATTCCACATTCCCAACATATAGCCAGTAAAGCTAAAGCCGTGGAGAAAAAAATCCCATTCTTTCCTTTCCTTTATAATAATAAAATAAGAACCAGAGAACAGCTTTCTTAAAAAAAATCCCTCTCCTACAAAGAGCTTCTCCTATAATTGAACTTTGCCAGTTTGAAAAATCTTCGACGGGGCGATTTTTTCTAAAAAAGAACCCTTTCTTATGTAACAAAAAAAAAACATCCTTATACTAAAATTTTACCACCTACTATATAATTAAATTTTATCACCTTCTAGTGAAAATCGGGTCGCCCTGGAAAAGCAGGCGAAATCATCTCGTTTTTCCCTTCTGTAGGATCCTGTATGTAGCAAGTTAGTAATGGTTAAAGAGATTTGGGAATTGTATCTGATTATGGTAGCAAAAACCAGAATGTTCATTTAGGTCCCGTGGAGAGCACAAATAAAGAAAAACAATTTCAAGATTTTTCTAGACATTAAATATTTTTGGAGTATCCGGAACTATAGTTTTTAATTTCCAATCTTCTTACACTAGAACAAAAACTGGTGAAGAAAGAAATTTATGAAGAAAATTTGGCAGCTTTAGAGAAATTTATTGTTCGCGAACACAGGCGAAGAATCTTGGATGTTCTATTGGAGTCCACCTACAAAACAGGAGTCGATGCTATGAGTTTCTCCATCTCTAAAAAGGCTTTTAGAAAGCTGATGCCGACCGTTTTTGTGGGAGAGCGAAGGAATTTAGCACCATAATTAATAGAGAGGTTCACGGTAGGATAATCCAAAACATGAAGCAGGTAGGTCCTTAGAGAAAAACGTTCGAATTCATAGACAACCAAAATTTTGCTGTTCCACCTCGACTACAGTCTCCACAACGTTCGCACCGTTCAAGGAATTACCGAAAGTTGTGGATTCGCAGAGTTTCATCCAACCTATCGCTCTGTACCTTTTGGCCGTTCAAACATCTAAAGAATGACCTTTTTTGAGGCGCAAACAATTTTTTTTTTGGAAGGAATGACACAACTCAATAAACGTTGGTTAAATGTATTAGTGTAAATGTTACTTAGGTAACAAAAAAACACAATCGTATTAATCAAAAAAAAGTAGTAAAATGTTTTCTCCTTTAGAAACGATTAGACAGGTATACAAAAAAATTCTCTTTCTTTTAAATGAGACACGTGTTTTCTTAAGTATTTTTTTATGCTGAATTCAAAAAAATCATGAAAAAAGAAATTGGAAAAGTGTGTTTATAGTGTTGTGTTGTTGTGTTCAATATGTCGAAATTTATACCGAACAAAGAGCATTCGCGGACAGCATTAATTATTTGTTTTCATTTGAAGAAAACTGCTGTTGAATCATACCCATTACTTCGAAAAGCTTATGGTGAACATGCTCCATCGCAAGATACGTGTGAATGATGGTTTCGGCGTATCAAAAGTGGTGACTTCGATGTTGCAGACAAGGAACGTGGAAAACCGCCAAAAAACACGAAGATGTGGAATTGCAAGCATTGTTGGACGAAGATGATTCGTAAACACAAAAACAACTCGCCGAGCAATTGGACGTTAGTCAACAAGCTGTTTCCAATCGGCTATGAGAGATGGGAAAGATTCAGAAGACCGGTAGATGGGTATCACATGAGTTGAACAACAGGCAAATGGAAAAGCTCCAAAACACGTGTGACATTTTGCTCGCTCGGTACAAAAGGAAGTCGTTTTTTTGCATTGTATAGTCACAGGGGATGAAAAGTGGATTTATTTTTAGAATCCCAAGCGCAAAAAATCATGGGTAGACCAGGCGCACCATCCACATCGACCGCAAGACCGAATCGCTTTGGCAGAAAGACGATGCTCTGTGTTTGGTGGGACCAAAGGGGCATGGTCTATTATGAGCTGTTAAAACTTGGGGAAACGGTTAATACTAAACGTTACCAACAACAATTGACCGATTTGAACTGTTCGCTGCTTGAAAAAAAGGCCAAAATACCGAAAGAGGCAACACAAAGTCATTTTTCTTCATGACAATGCTCCATCACATACGGTAAAACCAGTTCGCGACACGTTGGAAGCACTCAGCTGGGAAGTTCTACCCCATGCGGCTTACTTACCAGACTTAGCTCCTTCCGATTACCACTTGTTTGCATCGATGGGTCATGCACTTGCTGAGCAGCGCTTTGGTTCGTACGAAGATGTGAAAAAATGGCTCGATGAATGGTTCGCAGCAAAGGGGGAAGATTTTTACTGGCGTGGTATTCACAAATTGCCCGAAAGATGGGAAAAATGTATAACAAGCGATGGAGCATACTTTGAATAAAGTACTTTTTATCATTCTTCCGAATTTAACATGTTTTTTAGAAAAAAAAAATCCGCATTTCATACTTGTACACCTGGTAGTGTTTATGTTTAACAAAAAACACGCATGCTCCACCTTTAACTAAGCTACGTAGCAAAATGCTGTTAATAAATTTGTGCACTCGCTCGCTCGCTCAGTCACTCACTCGTTTTTTGATGTCAAGTCAGGATTAAGAACTTCCAAAAACACTGGAACTAATAGTTTTGTTTAATATTAATAAAAATTAAAAACAATTTTTAATTTAACAGTTGCACATATTTATTTTAAACAGCATTTTGCTACGTAGCTAGTTAAAAGTGATGTATGCGTGTTTTGTTGTTAAACATGAACACTAAAACCTAATATTTTTAAGTTTTTACGAGTATGATGAACATTTAAAGATATCCGAAATGATAGTTATATTCCATAATTTTAATGATTATACAGTTTTACATTACTTATTAAAATGTATTTTTTTCAATTTAATTCTTTTCTAGCAAATTAAGTGTGTTTTCTGAAAAAACCTCACGGTGGATGTTTTTTTTATTTTATATATCTGTTATTTATTATATGACTAGTATTACTGCTCACTGAACAATATAGTGTTACTAAGCGGAATAATGACTGTTTTTTTTTTATGTTTACGTTTTAGAATTACACCTTAGCAAACAAATTTAAAGCATTAACTTATTTTTATGTAAATACAAATCCGTTAAGCACCATTTTAAAAAAAACATCTAAGGCGGTTTAAATTTATTTACTCTTAACTTTGATAAAGTAACTAACTAATTACATAAGAATATCAAAAAAAACACATAAAACTAAAGTTTTCATTTTTACTCACAAAAAACGAGATGGTTGTTTTATTATTATTATGTAATTTGTGCATTCAACAATATATAAAAGGGGTTTTCATCGACGATAGGATAACATGGAGTCTACAACCCATAATAAAATTGTTTGTTTATACTTTTAAATTTATTATGTAATAGAATGGAAAATTGTCAAGGTCTAGGTCAAATGTATTCAGATAAAAATCCCGCATATATCTTTTAATTTGATAACCACCAAGTTTTTTTAAAATTAATTGAATCTGTACCATACACTCCTTTGAGATTACATGCTATACCACACGTCGGTTACTAATAAAATTACTTATTTACTTTGTTAACTGACATTAAATAATAGTAATAATAAGTATTTGGTGTCAGTTACGATAATGGGTATGGACGAGTTGTACAAGCTGCTTTCAGGTCGTCAATTGTTCTGAAATGATGGCCTTTCAGGGACGATTTCAAGCGGGGAAACAAAAATAAGTCCGGGGGAGCAACGCCGGGACTGTAGGGTGGCTAGGGCAGCGTTGCCACGTTCGATCTGACCAGGTAGCTGGTCACGACGAAGACGGTGTAGGCTGACTCGTTGTCATGGTGAAGTTTCCAATCGCTGCTGATGTCTGACCAGACGCGCGAGATTCGTGTTCTCAGTTTCTTGAGCACTTCCACGTACAATTTGAGTTGATTGTTGCCCCGGGAAGTACAGGCTTGTACAAGAGACGGAACAGAGATTTTCAAAATCGCCCGACCTTACCCTCCGAGAGCTCGGGGATAACTGAGCAAGCATGTAAATATAATGTATGTATGTATGTATGTATGTATGTATGTATGTATGTATGTATATATATATATATATATATATATATATATATATATATATATATATATAATAATTTTTTTGTTGAACCTTTTGTTTACATAAACTTGATTGGTTTTTCTTGGGTACTTAGGTTCTTTTGGAAAACACAAACTAGTTTATTTGACGTTTCGCCTTATTTTTTTTAGGCATTTTCAAAAATTCTTTATTTTTTAATATTCATTCTAAAATTAGAAAACATAAGGTTAAAATCTTTTAAGTCAAATTACACTTTTAAAAACATATAGCATTTTTACGCACACTCGGACATTTAAAATATTACACCATAACAAAAATATAAAACAATTTACTAACGTGTATATACCCTGAAAGGCAACTATTTGTGTGTTTGTGAATTTCAAATTCTATATTTCTTTCAGCATATCGTGTCTCGTACTTTTTACTGATTTTTTTAAAATTTTATTATCTATAATGGGTGTCTTAACGAAAAAACTATTATTGATGTTAAGTATATATACCATTTTGTATTATTAAGAGGATATGCATGCCAGCATGTTTATTTTTTAATTAAATTTGTGTAGATATGACTGATTCCTTTTATGTCAATCCTATCATTCACAGTGTTTTCATCTTTTTTTATTTCAATCATCTCTTTGATTTGTAGTTTGGCATAATTCCGCTCTTTGCAGAGGACCTTGGTTTCATTGAATTTAAAGTCATGTTTTTCTTCTGCTTCATGTTTACTGAGGGCAGTGGAAGCATTTCTAGTATATTTGTGTCCATTCAGTCTGTTTTTTTAGTAACTGAGAAGTCATGCCAATATATTTCTTCGGACAATTCGCACACGGTATTGCATACACAACATTAGATTCATTCATTGTGGGGATATGGCTTTTTAAGTTTGTAAATAATGAACTTAGTTTATTTTGAGTTTTATGGCAAACTATAATGTTATATTTTTTCAAGACCCATTTCAGCTTCTCAGAAAGTTCTTTTGTATAAGGAAGTGGTAAAAATTTATCACAGTTTTGTTTACTATTTTTGGTGTTGTTTTTTGAGTTATTATAAAACTTGTATATTCTCTTTTTTATTGTTCGATTGATGTCATTCTCTTTAAAATTATTTTGTATTAAGACAGTTTTTACTTTTTTTAGCGCGTCTGGTCTTAGTAGCTGAAATGGGTCTTGAAAAAATATAACATTATAGTTTGCCATAAAACTCAAAATAAACTAAGTTCATTATTTACAAACTTAAAAAGCCATATCCCCACAATGAATGAATCTAATGTTGTGTATGCAATACCGTGTGCGAATTGTCCGAAGAAATATATGTATTGGCATGACTTCTCAGTTACTAAAAAACAGACTGAATGGACACAAATATACTAGAAATGCTTCCACTGCCCTTAGTAAACATGAAGCAGAAGAAAAACATGACTTTAAATTCAATGAAACCAAGGTCCTCTGCAAAGAGCGGAATTATGCCAAACTACAAATCAAAGAGATGATTGAAATAAAAAAAGATGAAAACACTGTGAATGATAGGACTGACATAAAAGGAATCAGTCATATCTACACAAATTTAATTAAAAAATAAACATGCTGGCATGCATATCCTCTTAATAATACAAAATGGTATATATACTTAACATCAATAATAGTTTTTTCGTTAAGACACCCATTATAGATAATAAAATTTTAAAAAAATCAGTAAAAAGTACGAGACACGATATGCTAAAAGAAATATAGAATTTGAAATTCACAAACACACAAATAGTTGCCTTTCAGGGTATATACACGTTAGTAAATTGTTTTATATTTTTGTTATGGTGTAATATTTTAAATGTCCGAGTGTGCGTAAAAATGCTATATGTTTTTAAAAGTGTAATTTGACTTAAAAGATTTTAACCTTATGTTTTCTAATTTTAGAATGAATATTAAAAAATAAAGAATTTTTGAAAATGCCTAAAAAAAATAAGGCGAAACGTCAAATAAACTAGTTTGTGTTTTCCAAAAGAACCAAGTACCCAAGAAAAACCAATCAAGTTTATATATATATATATATATATATATATATATATATATATATATATATATATATATACATAATAAAGAGAGAGAAAGCAAAAGTTGCCGTATCTAACAAAATCCTAAGATATGAAAATAGTTGGGGAACTCGGCAAAGGGGCACAACAGATGTTCACACAATATTGGCTAAATGAATATTGTGTGAACATCTGTTGTGCCCCTTTTCCGAGTTTCCCAACTATTTTCATATCTTAGGATTTTATATATATATATATATATATATATATATATATATATATATATATATATATATATATACGAGGCTGGTTTGAAAAGTCCGTGCAAAGTCCGAGAGATGGCACTACCGGCGCGTATCGAGGTCATGTTTAGTTAGTAGCATCTCTTGAATAAACGCACACCAAGTTTCAGCCATATTGGTCTATTTCTTTGTGTTTGGCATTCGTGTGAATCAAGGAAGTCGAGTGATTTTTCAAGAAATGGACGAAAAAGAATTTCGTGTGGTGATTAAACATTACTTTATGAAAGGCAAACGCCTCAGGAGACTAAAGAGAAGCTTGATAAACATTATGGTGACTCTGCACCTTCGATATAGTTTATAAGTGGTTTCAAAATTTTCGGACTGGCTATATGGGCACAAGTGACGCTGAACGTTCTGGACGGCCTGTGGAGGTTACGACTCCAGAAATCATTGATCAAATCCATGGTATGGTGATGGATGACAGAAGAGTTAAGGTGCGTGAGATTGCTAGTGCTGTGGGCATCTCGACTGAACGGGTACATAATATTTTGCATAAACATTTGGACATGAGAAAGCTATCCGCAAGATGGGTGCCGCGATTGCTCACGCTTGACCAAAAACGGAATCGTCTGAAGTGTTGCAAGGATGGTTTTCAGCTGTTCCAGAAGAATCCGGAGGACCTTAAGCGTCGTTTCGTCACTGTGGATGAAACATGGATACATTACTATACTCCTGAGACCAAACAACAATCTAGACAATGGGTTACCAAGGGGGAATCTGCAAAAAAGGCAAAGACCGTTCCTTCGGCCGGAAAGGTTATGGCGACTGTCTTTTGGGATTCGCAAGGGATCATCCTCATCGACTATCTGGAAAAGCGTAAAACTATTACAGGTGAATATTATTCATCGTTATTGGACCGTTTGAAAACCGAGCTGCAAGAAAAACGCCCGCGATTGGCCCACAAGAAAGTCCTTTTCCATCACGACAACGCACCAGCACACACCTCAGCAGTTGTGGTCGCAAAATTAATGGAAATAGGATTCCAACTCGTTTCACATCCCCCCTATTCTCCAGACTTGGCTCCCTCGAACTACTATTTGTTCCCCAATTTGAAGAAATGGCTGGCGGGACAAAGATTTTATTCAAACGAGGAGGTGATTGCAGACACTAATGGATATTTTGCAGACTTGGACAAATCCTATTATTCGGAAGGGATCAACAAACTAGAACATCGTTGGACGAAGTGTATAAGCCTAAAAGGAGACTATGTCGAAAAATAAAAAAGGTTTAACCCAAACACATAAGTAGTTTTTATTTTTGCACAGACTTTTTCAAACCAGCCTCGTATATATATATATATATATATATATATATATATATATATATATATATATATATATATATATATATATATATATATATATATATTCTGATTTTTTTTGGTTATTATTATTATATATTTATTTAAAAAAAAAAGTTATATCGGAAATAACGGCCATTTTCAACCACATCGTTAGTTCCAAATCCGCCTAGAAGTAATTGTTATCAACTCGCTAAACAATTCATCCGTGGGTCCGTTGTTTTAAACAGCCCTAACAGGGTGCAGGTACGCCTTCAAAAGTAGGCTTACTGCAACCAGAGAACTTATTCTTTGCGCTGTTACAGTTACAAGTACTTTGAGATTGTTCTCTTTTTCTATCGATCCTTGCTTGGCTGATGAGCCTTGATACGATGAAACGCGTCCAGAGATGGATTGATAGCTGAGAGAACAGTAGGGTGGCTGGGGCAGTGTTGCCACGTTCGATCTGACCAGGTAGCTGGTCACGACGAAGGCGGTGTAGGCTGACGCGTTGTCATGGTGAATGGTGTCAGAGTTTGTTCAATTTTAGTAGTTGCTATTTCACATTATTATCTTGTCTTGGATGTATTGTATTAAACTTCGGGTGTTATTCGGCATCAGCCATGGTTTGTCAAAATAGTAGAAAAAATTAGAAAACGTATATTGTCGGCAATACTCTACATTTACCCGAACAAAACTGTAGGTGGTAATGACCCTTCATTTTCGTTAGTACGTTTCCTAGTGTTTTGTGTGTTTTTTTAGTTTTTATGTTTTGCACAATTTTTGTAATTTTGTATAACGTATGTTATGTATGTTATTATATATTATATTCTAAAGAAAGAAAGCAAAAAAAGATATTTCTGGTAAAGAATTCAATTTACGGTTTAGGTATTTTTAAAAAAAATGCGATACCTACTTCTAGAAGAACATAAATTATTGCTGTATTTGAAATGGTAGACTATTTCGCAAATTTACGGTAACAGATCCTTTAAATAATCTTGAAATGCGTTAATTTCTCCAAAGTTAATAGAAAAATTTCAATTACTAGTTTTCAAACATCCAAACAAACAATTCAAATCTAATTTAAGGTTATGTTTTTAAAATTGGCGCTGGTCAGCAGGTTGAAAATAGGGATACTTCCCCTGTTCCTCCATACAAGGGGAGGCATGTTTTCTATCCTCTCCATTTTTTGGTCTGTATGTGACGGCAGCATCTGTTGGCCTGTAATTGTCCCTTGGAGTATAACTTTTGGTTGCGAATCCCTATTAGTATAAGTCTAAGTAGCCTCAACCTTACGTTGCTTTATAATATTTCTCTTTACACATCAACTCTTCATAAAAGTTCATCGCTTGAAGTGATCAGGTTTCGATATTACGAGGTTCGTTTTTAAAGTAAGTATCGCTTTGATATTAAAAAAATACAAGGGCCTGTTTTTCTACCTATATTAAGGCACTTGTCGTACATTACTACTGTAACACGGCCGTTTTGGCGTCGGTGTCGGAACGTTGACCACCAAAGTGCTTCTTTAAGTGCAGGAACAAATGGTAGATTTGATATTGATGAAATCATGAAGCGTGTTTTTTTTCAAACTTTGACAACAATTGATGGACTGTCGCCCACTTCGTCCCACATCGTACAAACGGCCATCTTTAAATGCTTTAAGCCATTTAATTCAATTCCATTACTCGTAGTGTTTTGGCCATACACCTTACTAATCTGCTGATAAATTTCGGCCGCTTTCACGTGTCTTACATTTAAGACCCAAATTACAGTGCGTATTTCACAAGGCGCGGAATTTTCAATAGTTTGAGGTATTTTAAACATGAATAAACACGCGTAAACTCGGACGAATGCTTCCGTAATGGCGTCTGTAGCTATCCAATAGATCTAGGTACTCAACGCGCATGCACGGAATGGCTACCACAACTTATTTAAAAAACGTGCCTCGTATAAACTAAAACTGGCCATATGTAATCGGATGTCCAGGGCTAAATTTATGAATTAAAAATGACTGGTTTTGCTTAGCCAATTTTCTCTTTCGCATTTTCATCATAATTCCTACTTTCGTTAAGAGAAAAGACATTTTTTCCGTTGATATAGAGCAAGATTGTCGTGTTTTTTTTAACAATATTGATATGTAGTCGAATATTTTTGTTATTCTTTATATTCACATCGGTTTCGTCATAAATATAAATATGAGACAATATCTAATCAGACAAGCATATAAATGTAAATTTCATCATACACACATTATTTCACTCAAACACAGGCAAACAAACACTAAACACAAACAACTAAAACCAATAACCTTGTACGAGTTGTTATTAAGACATAACAATAAACATAACGCGCTGCTATGGTGTTGATAATTACAAACGGAACGAGCATTGTTCTAGTGTTTGTAAATATAGCAACGAGTTTTTATAATGCTGCAAAATATCAACATAACAACGCGTTGTTGTAGTGTAGATAAAAACAAACACAACAACATGTTGTTACAGTGTTTGTAAATACAAAAATAACGAGTTATAGTGTTGGGAAATAAAAATATAAAAACTCGTTACAGGGTTAATAGGTACAAATGTAACAACGCGTTGTTATAGTGTTGAGCAATACAAATATAACAACGCTTTTTTACATCGTTGATAATTACAAATAAAACAACGCGTTGTTATAGTGTTTCTAAATATAAACAAATGTTTTTATGCTCTTTGCAAATACAATCATTTCCAAATTATATTTACACGCACCTGGCGTGCTGTGTTTTAAAAATACGTAATCATCTAGCTGAAGCTAAGTACGTTTACATTGAATGTTTTAATAAATAAATAATGATAAAAAGCAAAATTGGGGCTGTTGATTGATGAATTGTGGGCCGAAACTCCTATGACTTGGCTTGAGGAGTTAACGGAAAGACAAGGCGCAGTGAGACAAGATTCCTAGCTAGGATACTCGGGGCTCCTTTACTATACAGTGGGTAGACAAGTGTCGATCGTGTTATTTGTCGGTGTCGACTACTCGGTTTCCCACAAATAACAGTCGTCACTCCATGCCGGTCAGAGGTCGGGTCTGCTCGAAAGACGAAGAGAAGCTATTTGGGTAAATGTATCTCGACACCGAGCTAGCGACAAAGGTCGATGTGAAGTCGTTCGGAAAGCAACATTTGAGGCACTGCCTTCTGTTAAAATTTCCACTTCAACCAAAAATCGCGAATGGAACAGAAAAGATTTGGTCGACTTTGCACGTGTAAAAATTGGTTCCAGCAGATTTGTGACTGAAATTTTTATTTTTACAGGACTGGGCGGTTTCGCAAAAAAAGAACCGTCTCATACAATTTTTGATTGCCCAAGGGGGAGGGGCAGATTTTCCACAAAAAGCCTTTTATACAATAGAACTTTAAAAACACCCAATTTCAAAATCGAAAACTGGGGAGGAGGTCACATTTTGCACAATGACACTTTAATAGTGTATATAATAACAACGCTTTGTTATAAAGTTACCTCACAGGATAGGGTTATCCAAAAAAAAAAGTCGCAACAGGAAATAGAGATAATTACACCAAGTCTTAGTCGGTTAAACACCAGTTGGTTTGATTCGTATTTCTCTGGGCTCATTTAGTGTCCAAATCTCCAAGATTAAAGATCGCTGTAGATATCCCCTGTCGAAAGCCCCTCTAATTTAAACCGCTCCAATCCCCTGAATCATAACTCCCAATCAGTGGAGAGTTTATACTACAGTGTTCATTTATTTAGAGTAAACTTTCAGGATCAGAAAAATAAAAGAAATCAACACTCAATAACATCTTTAATTATGTATTTATTATAATTATATTCTAGTTAATTGTATATTAAAACAATAACAATAAAAATATTTAACGGCGCATCTACTAATTTCAGAAAAATAAAATCTACAATATGTATGACTAGAAAATATAAACAAGTATTTCGGGTGAAAATGGGTAAACAATATCAGAGTCGATATACAGAGTATTAGATGTAAGCAATCTTCTTATTTAAAATTATGTATAAAAATTGCTGATGTTACTATTATTGTATGCATAAAAATTGGAAATTTTCTAGATATTTGATTATTATTATATCATATTTATTAAAAAAAAAACACCCTAACTGACATAAACACTTACGTTAGTTCTAAATTTCTACTATATTTTGTATCTTATGACAAGTCTTTCGGGTCACAGTACCTTCGTTAGATAATAGGAAATTACCAAATCGAATGTACGAGGGTCATTCAACAAGTAAAGAGACAGTAAAGAGACAATTGGTTTCACCTTAAACCCATTCAACGAAACCGCTCCATACTTCTAGGAGTGCAAGTTGGCAACCTTGTGATGAGTTTTAATCAGCTGTTTGTCAGTCAGTTTACCATGGCGTGTCCGTTTGAAGACTCCACTTTAGAAGAGCAGCGTTCTGTCATCAGATTTATAGTGGCAGAAGGTGTTAAGCCAAGTGAAATACATTCTAGAGTGTTATTACAGTATCGACAAAGTTGCATGTACCGTGCGTGCGTTTACAAGTGGATAGATCGGTTCAAAAGTGACCGAACAAGAGTGTGTGACGAGCAGCGAAGTGGACGTTCAGTCGAAGTTTCCGGTCCCTCGTTGGAATCGAGGATTGATGGACTTATTCGTGACAACAGAAGAATTACTGTTAAAATGATAGCTCAGGAGGTTGGGGTAAGCGTTGGAACTGTTGACAATATTATTCAGAGCCATTTACAATGCCCGCTCAATGCTTATCCAAGAAAAGCTTCAAGAACTGGGTTAGGAGATCTTGCCTCATCTCGCATACAGCCCAGACCTGGCTCCGTGTGATTTTTACCTATTCAGACCTCGCAATGATGCCCTACGAGGAAAGAGGTTCATCGAAAATGAAGAAGTAAAGGAAAAAGTGCAAGACTGGCTTCGACGTCAACCGAAAGAATTAAATCTTTTAGAAACAATTAAAATTAACAAACATAAAAATATAGATAATTTACTAAATGAACAAACTGATCTAAACAGTTCCCCATTGTTAAACTTAAATTAATTTTTGGTATCAATTATAATGATCCGTTTAGGCTCCATAGTGGTATTTAGGTATGAATTAAGGTTTAATTATGTAATACTTAAGGTATAGTAAAACTTAACTATACATTTGATTTGTTAGTTACCGATTATCTGACGAAGGTACTGTGGACCGAAACAATTATCATAAGATACAAAATCAAGTGGAAATTTAGAAATAACATAAGTGTTTATTTCAATTATTATGAATTTCCAGCAAGTAACGGCTACTTCAATTGAATAACTGACTACTTACCTTTTAAAACGGCAGAAACTTCTTATATCTAACATTCTGCGACGGTAAAAATTATAGTAAGATTAATTTTTAAAGCTACAGTCTAAAACAGATGCGCCATCAGACTAAAATAATAATTTTCTTTTGACAATACTTTAAAATAAATCACATTTTAACGATATACTTCTAAAAATAAGTTCTACTATATAAAGCAAGTAATATAACGGAGAACATTTTTGAACTAAAATAGCAGGAATAGCTACGAAAAATAAAAAGGAAAAAAACATTCCAAATTCCAGTTCCTTTAGAAGAGTGATTTTTAAACAAACTATAAGTTACTAGAAGAAGACATTCATGCTGGATTTCAAAATATTTTTTGACACCTCGTATTCTCATTGCCTTACCGGGAGCACAAATTGTATTTGTACCCGTTTCATTTTCGCGCGCGGAATGGTAATATGGATGGTATTGTGACGTGGGAATGACTTCTAAGCAATTAATTATTCAATGCCGTAGATAAAGGAAGGAGATGAGGAAGCTTCCACCCACTAAAAGTGTACAAGAATATCATATCAACCAAAAGAGCAACTATTTGTAATTATACAGAAAACCAAAATAATCTCGAAAAATATCTTATACTTCGTCGATTCGTTTTTTGTAATTCCCCACACATCATGTCTATCTCGTCCAATTTATCTGGGGTATTCATTTGGGTTTTCTCGGAGTCACTGGCTTTCATTAAAGACGTGTGACCACGTTAACAAAAAGATCACAATAGCGCGGCGATATTGTTAAATAAATACAATCTCATAACTTGAGTTTACTTAGTCGCCCATGGTGGCACATGGTCTAAGAATGTTCGAAATTGTCAGTCCTGGATATCTATATAACTTATATCTCAAAAAAATAAAGTGTGCGACGTAAAGTAACCATTGGTCTAAGATTGTTCAACATTGTTAGTCCTGAATATCTATGCAATTTATACATCAAAAAAATAAAGTGTACAACGAAAAGTAACCATTAAATAGAAAATTTGACCTATTTTTGAATTTTATACTTATATTGCTCATAACTTGCCTTTCCTTGGTAATCCATGGTTGCACGTCGGCTAAATTTGTTCATAACTGTCAGTCCAGAATATCTATGCAATTTATACCTTAAAAAATAACGCGTGCAACGTAAAGTAACCATTAAGTTCGAAATTTGGCCTCTTTGTGCATTTTAAACGTCTTTTAATTGCTCATAACTTGAGTTTACTTGGTCTCCCGTGGTCGCACGTGGTCTAAGTTTGTACGTAATTGTCAGTTCTACATATCTATGTAATTGAAACCTCAAAAAGTAATGTTTTCAACGTACAATTATGTTTTTATCCTGTAAAATATACAATACACTGTTGTTACCAATAAAATGGACTTTAGCACCATCTAGACCTTAATATTTTTGGACCAATATTTCAGAGAGCTCTATTTACATCCGACAGAAGGTTTTTAGCTGGTAGCGCCGCCAAATATAAAAACTTTTTTGTGGTCAGTCTATATATACATATATATATATACATATATACATATATATATATATATATATATATATATATATATATATATATATATATATATATATATAAAGATACGCAGAAAACATCTTTTCACATCAGGCAAACTTGGGTCCCTGAAATTTAAAATGTCAGCAGCTGCTTTAAAAGAATCACACAGGCTGCTTCGAATTGATGTTGCCAGAATTTGAAATTCTAAACTTTGTGAATAAAAAGTAGGCTTAACTCTTAAGAAATATTACCTAACTATCTTTTTTTATTGACGGCCAGCGTTGTTTGTAACGAAAACATCTCGTGAAATATCAGTTTTATATCATTAATTTCTTATTAAATGTTGACACTCACTTTTAGGTTAAAAATTCACGATAAAATTTCTGACATATTAAATAGTAGCCAATTTATTTATACAAGTATAAGCCCGGAAAATATATCATATATTTTACACGAGGAAAGTGGAGTTTTTCTGTCCTTATTTCTGATTGTTACTAACGGGAGGAGATAAAAAATTCAGTTTATTTTTAGCATAGTTTTCCAGCACTTATTACGATTTCATCTATTAACTTATACTTCGTTCACATATATTATTATTAATAACGTATTTATTTTAATTAACAATTGATTATTACTATTATATATCTAACATTTTTTACAAGCTACATAATTGTACAATAAATGCGATAAATTGAGAACACCCACAATTATAAAGGGTTAGTAAACGTCATTGGCTTAAATTTTCTTGCCAAAATATATAATTGTTAGTAAAGAGATTTTGCACCGCTTATTTTGGCACACCTTTGTCGTTATCTTTATTTTAAGCATGAGCAAAATTAAAGGGAAAATATTAAAATATAAAGTCTCTGTTGTTATAGTTGGGCCAAAATAAGTAAAACGCGCCACTTGAAAAATTTTTTTCTTTGGCTTTCAAAGATAACTATGTTTATCGATAGAGGTACTTTTTTGCTCCCTAAATTTTTTTGTGCAATACTTCAATTAGTTTGCGAATAATCGCTAGCTGAATATTTATGTACAGAACTTTCCATTTATTCATATTACAGAAACGAACAGAGATAATTCAGTTAATTTTTTCTTAAATGAAGCTAAATGTTTATACTTTTCAGTTGAATTCATGTGATGGTTGTAAAAATTTAATTTGTTATGTGTTTTTTTAAAAAATTGCGAATTAATTGGGCAACAAACCTCGAGGCTTCTGCTAGCGGTGGCGGATTGTGGCCGGTTGGTGTCAAGGGTGGTTGTAGGGGGTCGATTGACAACCGGCCCCGGTATTGGAATGGTGAGGATTTTATTAGGGCCATCCAATTACGCTTTAATATCCTTCCAACGAAGGGTGGTCTGCATAACCGAACCGATGATGTGCAATGCCGGGATGGGTGTGGTAGGTGGGAAACCGTTTGCCATGTTTTGCAGGCCTGCCCTGTGACACATCGTGGAAGGGTTAAAAAACACGATAGGATTGTGAATAAGATATCTGAGTTTGAGATTGCACTCTTTTAGTACATAAAACGCCACTGAGTAAATAAAAAAAAGTTAGTGTTAGTAACCTCTTATATTAAAGAAGTTATTAATATTTTCCGGACGCCGCCCCGCCGCCAACGCGCTCGTGACTCTAACCCGTGAGCTGCTAACGCTACAATCTCGAAAAGTTACTGCTTCTTCAGAACTAAAAAATATTTTGCACATCAATTGGTTGTTTTCTTTGGATATAAACGCATGGAATTGGCGAGTCTTAGATATAGCTTTACAAGTTCGATGCTTCGATTGGTAAACGTTTTCGTGAGCCTGACATTCTTCATTTGTACAAAAATCGAAGCGTACATTTTTAAAATAATTAAGCGTTTGGGAGATGTTATTTGATTTTCACTATTTTTCTGAAGACTTGCAGTTCTCGTCGCACTTTTAACGCAATCACCAATCCCATCGCATCGCAAGAGTAGAGGAAAAAATTGAACTCGTTTTTATATTGAGACCCAGCTCCGTCAGAAAAATAATATTTTTTTCAAATGGCAGAGTCGGCGAATGTAGCCTTTAAATGTTGAATCAATCGCCATTTCCCATGGAAAAGGGGCTTGCGATAGGATTCGTGGATGCCTTAAAAGTGCGATTCAAACAAATCATAAAAATAACACAAAAACGAAACTAGAAAAAAAAAACGAAGTTATGTTCTCTTCTCCACTTCGTTAATATGAAGATACACAAAAGTGCTTATTTAATAACGCTAACGATAAAGGCATCTTGAAAACAGTCGTAGCAAAATCTTTCTAATATTTTTTAGTTCAGTATTATTTTTCTTAATACTCTTGCAATAAAATGTTTTTTTTTTAATGTATCAACATTATATACTCATCAGTAAAAAATCTCTACGCATGTTATTTTACATAAGTGTTATAATTTTTATTTTTTAGCTTTTTTAAAAAAGCCTTGGACTTAAAAAACAGTTCACAGAACTATCTATATCATAATATACGCTAATAGATAATATAGGTATTTTTTTCTGATCTTTCCAATAATTTCAGAGAGTCAATTTCTTTTTTTTTAATTTCTTTAATTTAATCTATTACGACCGCAAAAACTTTCGGGAATAGCCTTAGAAATATTTCATATTTTAAATGATTCTTTATTCCTTCTAATGTTTAGTCTGTTTCATTATACTACAAAATCAATTAACACAATAGTACCATTTTTCAGGTTTAGTGTGTAGACCACAGAGTAACTGAATATCAAAGATGCAAAGTCGATAAGACACTTCTCGTTGAGTGACACTTTATTCGGGAAACGACAAAATTTGGTTTTAGTTGAACCTAACTCACCACGGGTTTTTGTATATAATAAGCTTCAGAATAGAAAAAAGTATTGGTTATTTGACCGTATTGCCTATTTTTATTATATTGCTTGTATTTAGGCTAAAAACCTGGCCAAAAACACTTTTCAGTTGATCAAAATAAAAGTCATCAAAATAAAATGGCGTGTAAATGAGGGAGATATTTTTTGTAATATGAATAGGCAATTAATTTGTTTATAGTTGGGTGCAATAATTTTTTAAGACAGGCTGACAATATTACTAAATCACTATCTTTAGATTAAAAAAAAAACAAACTAAAAAAGTGTATTAATCAATAATGCAATTTAAAATTAATGAAACCAACGCGGAAAATTTATTCAAACCTAAAATATTACGATCAAAATAAAGCATATACCTTCTACTTTTAAACGAATTTGAGTATTAACAAATACACACTGGCGACGTAAATAATTTTTCGCGGAAACATATTGAGGACAGACATACACGTTAATAATGAAAGAGTTAATTCAGAGTAATAATCCAAACGGTAAAAAGAAACAAAGCAATTATGAATCAGGACATATAACGTTACATACATCTAACTTAGGTAGGTTTTGTTTATTTCGACTTTTTACCAGTTTTGAAGACTAAATAACCCTTAATAGGTAGGACCAACAAAACTCACGACCTTATATCAAACAAGAAGGTAAGAAGTCAGCTTGGACCTTAAAAAATAATATTTAAACTTTAACTATTTGAATTCTGAAATAAATTTTTGGTAAGGTATGTTCTCGCTTTAATTACAATTTTTCTTAAACTGATCTTACTACAACCATAATACTATGCCGAAAGATACATAAAGCACATCCTATTTTAGTACGTTAATAAAAAAAAATATATTAACGTAGCAAAACAAAATGACAGAAGTATTACACGGTTTCAGAAAAGGGAAATTACAATAGCCTAAAAGCTGGGAAACATTTTGTTACAAGTATTTTCGGTCGGTTTAAATTTAATAACCTTTTTTTATTCTAACAGTGGTTACTACCACGACAACTCGCATTTTTCGTCTAGCACACATTTGTATCAAAATTTCACTAGCAAAAAGACGCTTATTCCAGCTCCCAAGCTACTAAAAGTTTAGGTTTATTAATAAAAAGAAATACTAGCAAATTAGCAAAAAAAGAGTTTAGATTACTCTGAAGAAAATACCTTTTCTCTAACTTACTCCGGTTGTTTGGATTCATTATTTTCTATACTGTTTTACTACCTAACAAATAAAATTATGTACCTTTTTCAACATGGGGGCTTCCTTTCTAACATACTATTTTAATAAAAGAAACCGCTTTAAAAACTCCAAAACCTATCACCAACCCTCAGCCATTCCATATTTTTCTACTAGAACCCTCTAATAATGGTGGTTAAGTAATGTTTCTCTATCGGGTAACTGTCTGACTTTCATGCTACCGTCGGCTCCACAAGAGAACAGTTTAGAATGTGCGTCGATTTGAAGTTGCGTGACACCTTGACCTATATTTTTAAAGAAGCTGCTTCTCGCGTGTTCAGCTGGAAGGGAGAGGAGAACGTTGGGAACTGCGACGCCCCATATCTAAAAAAAGAAGTGAAAAAACAAAAATGTATTAACCTTTAAGATTCATTCTAGTTTTAAAATTTAGAATAATTCAACATAAAAAATAAAACTGGGTGGAATTTTAAAGCCTTTTGAGTAAGTTCACCGCACTGTCGAGTATTGATTGAGATTTTAATCAATGTAAGATCTTTTTCAGATTATCCAGTGGTCAATTTTATGATCACATTTATAGTATCAAGTAAGAAAGTGACCGCTCGTAATCTTGAAAAAAATGTGTTTTGAGAACATTTTTTGCCATCAATCTCTTCTCTGGTGTGCCAACAACGGCGCAATTACCTTAGTAAGTTGTCTAATCGCCTCCTGCATCAATAATCACCTAGCATCTTCGAGTCATGAGATTTTTTGCATACTCTGCAAATTTTTCGAACTTCGAGAGACAACTGAATCAAAGTCCTCAGAGTCTTTCCTTTGAGTTTTCTCTTTACAAGGGACCAAACGTTTTCAATAGGGTTAGCATCTGGCGATTCTGAGGGCCACTCTAGTGAGTCCAAGCGAGCCGCTTTTAGACGTAATTTTCGCCCAGCAAAGGTTTCTTCAACGTGCCTCGGAATTTGATCTCATGAGCACGAAGATGTTATCGAATGGTCTCACGAACACATTCAAACCTGATTTTCTTAATTTTGCCGCGCCTTGATGCAGCGTCAAATTCGGGTCCCGTGAAAACAAAGACGCGCTTCTTTGGAAAGTCGTCGATATTTTTCGTCTCATTAAAATGATTTACAAACGATACCGACTTTTTAATATATTTAGAGGCCGCAGAATGTGTTATTTTAGGCCCCTTTGGAACATAGAAAGACTGCCTTGAATCGACGCGCAAACAAGTAACTCATTTTGGATTTTACGTGATTTCGACGAAAGTTCGGAATCGACTGATACTTTTACTAAAATGCGTCGTAGACAAAGATTCCTACTACCGATTTTTTGTTGAATCGCTAGAAACGCACCTACCAAATTATCGCGGACACGTTCTTACTTGACAGACAGTATAATATTAATTAACTATTTGTATCGTGTAGCAGTAGTCTCCCACATACGGTTCAAACTAATTTTTAATTTGTTTAATGAATATAAAACTTTACTATTCTATCATTCATAGACCCTTTGTAAAAATTAGTAAAAAGTTAAACCAATTAGTAACTTCCTTAAACTGATAACAAAAATTTACTGGCGTGTAAGAGTCTTCGTTCAATATTGCAACCTGTAGCAACTAAGTTGTAATTGAAGCAAAACGTCGAATTGCAAAAAATTATAAAAAATAACCGGTCAAGTGCAAGTTGAACGCAATTAGTGTTCCGTACGTTCATTGCTTTTACAATAAAAAATTTTGTTACGGAGGTATAAAATGATCAGTGACTTCACAAAACACACCCCAAATGAATTTTCAACAAAGTTTATTTCCAATCTCTAATGAAAACTGATGACCTTGAAATTTTTGTTTTTTTATACACCAGATAAATTATTAAAGGTAATGCAAGGTAATGCACTCGTGATAATTTTCATTCAATCTACACCCCGTGGAGAATATTCCAGAATTTTTTCAAAATCTTTTGATAAGTACTTTTCGAGATAATAAGGCGGGGGGGGACAGCGATTTTTCGCAATTTTTTAAAAATGATACAAAGAAAAATGCGCGCAAGTATTACATCTATAATATATATAAAATCCAACGTCTCTCTGTTTGTCTGTCTGTCTGTTAGTGCGCTTATCACTGGAAAACCACTTATCCGATTTACGTACTTTTTTTTTTTAAAACATACATATGTTCTCTGGCCCGGTTATAGGCTATATTTTATTACGATAGGTAGCATAAGGAATGAGCAGTGGCGATAATATTGAATGAAGTCGGAAAAAAGTTTGTCGCTAGCGCGTTCTCTTGCAATACACAGCCTAAACCATTAAATATGGAACAATATTATGCAGCAGAGAATATCTATAATCTATAATATGTTATATATAAAATGCAATGTCTCTCTGTCTGTCTGTTTGTCCATTAGTGCGTTTATCCCTGGAGAACCACTTATCAGATTTACGTGCTTTTTTTTTAAACATACATATGTTCTCTGGCCAGGTTATAGGCTATATTTTATAACGTTAGGTAACATGAGGAATAAGCACGATAATAGTGAATCAAAACGGAAAAAAGTCTGCCGCGTTCTCTTGCAATACACCACTAAATATGGAACAATATCGTGTAGCAAAGGATATCTATAATATATATAAAATGCAACGTCTCTCTGTCTGTTTGCCCTTTATGCGTTTATCACTGGAGAACCACTTATCCGATTTACGTGCTTTTTTTTAAACATGCTAAACCATTAAATATGGAACAATATGATGTAGCAAAGAATATCTATAATATATAAAATGCAACGTCTCTATGTCTGTCTGTCTGTCCGTTAGTGCGCTTATCACTGGAGAACCACTTATCCGATTTACTAACTTTCAAAACTACACGGCACTGATGAGTGCAATTCCTATATTAATACCAAATTTCAACTTTCTATGTCAAATAGTTTCGGAGAAAATCGGGTGTGACAAGACAGACAGACTGATGGATGGACGGACGGACGGACAGACAGACAGACACTGAAGTGATCTTATAAGTGTTCCATACGGAGCACTAAAAAGGTGTCTTAATATATTTTACATTTGCATCTTAATCCGATTCCAGCAAGATTTGTCACTCGTGGCATCAAAGTCAAAATCGGCCAATTCAATTCCTCACGCGACGATATTTATTACTGTGTAAGCATAAATTGGCCTACTTTGATTTTGAAATCGGAAAGGAATGATTTTACCGTAAAGAAGACAGTAACTAAATACAACGCGTCGCGTGAAATCTACTGCATGGAAAAGTTGCGTTGAGAGCATGTGTGACATCTGTCAAGTGGTTTTAACTGACACGTTAATTTCTAACTGGCTGTTTGACATCTTTTAAATTTAGCAAAAACTTTAAATTTAGTCACTTGAATCAGCAATACAGTGCCAGCATTGACTAGTTTTTAACTGGACGGTGGAATTTAAGGAAATACTTTTTTCGCTAAAATCTTTTTTTATGTAAAATGAAGTCGAAAAAATATTGAGTCTTTTAAAGTAAAAATTGAAACAACTGTTTATTATATTTTATAACAACTTTATGAAACTAAATATGTGCCATTTTATTCAATCACCTTGTGCCCCTCTTCTGGTAACATCATAAGCCCGTCAACGTAGAGCTTCTGTGGTTTGTGGGCCAAAAATGATGACAAGCTGTTTTCACAGTCCTGTTTTGAAATTAACTTAACACCATTCAGGGAGTTCTACAGAGAACGAAACGAATGGTAGTCTGACGGTGCAAGGTCTGAGCTATACGGAAGATGCATTAAAACTTCTTAGACAAGCGTCATAAAAGATGGGTGTGGTCTGGCATCGTCATGGTGGAAGACGACACCCTTTATGTTGACTAGTTCGGGCCGATTTTTTTTAATCGCTTGCTTGAATCTTAGTTGCTGGCAGTAGAATACAGAATAAATTGTTTGGTCAGGCTGCTGCCGCTCATAATGGACGATTCCCTTCCAATCCCACCAAACACACAGCATCACCATTTTTGGCGTCAATCCGGGATTTGGTATCGTTTATTGTCGTGCGTGATCATCTTTTTATCGCTCGTGATGGACTGCTTCAGAAATGGCTTGTTTCCGTTACGTTTCTGTCGAAATTCGCAGATGGAATATCGATCGAGTAAATGTTTAGCGTCAAATCATGTGCCACGCAAAACATCGAGCTCCTTTTTGTAGCCAGCCTTCACTAAATGGTTTAAAACTATTTGGTGATAGAATTTTAGTTCCTTGGCGATGTCATGGCTTGGCAACTTTTGATAAAAATCGTTTCACGATTTTAAATAAAAAAATAGGATTAAGAGTTTAAGTTCACCGAAATTCCACTTTCAAAACTCGATAGTTTCGATGGCTGACCAGTTCGATTTTGCCATTACCGCCTTATATGAAAATGCAGTAGATAATCACATTGCAAGTAGATACGTAGGTTTAAAAACATCTTGATCACTCAACGGTGACCATTGGTGGATAATACAAACCATTATGAATGAATTTTTGACAACGCTTTACATCGTAACCTTAAAAACGTAAAGCTGTTATTATATTTACCTTGATGTCGCCATCTGCCGAACCTGTAGCGAAATAATCTTCGTGTGGATCAATAGCTATACATTTCACGGGACTCTCGTGTGCATTAAATTTGTGTCTTATGGCCTTAGATCTGACATCAATAAGGCACACATCGCCTTTTTTACCAGCTGATATTAATACCTAGTAAAAAGAAAATATTTAAAAAAAATCTGAATTACCTTTAAACTAGTCAAATTAAGACTAAGCAGTATCGTTTATACCATTATTGACATAAAATAAATAAAGAAATCAAAAAGATAGATGGGCCATGCGATAGGTACCTAATTTTATTATCAGCGACAATTATATTATTTATTTATTTGACATAATGTTAACAATAAGGTTGTCCAAGTCCAACGCACCAGTTGGTAGTTTGTTGCATAAGTTGCAACAACCTGGACTAATGGATGTATAAAGAATATATAAGTATTTTGAAAATAAATTACGTTAATAGAAGGGTTAAGTTAGTTTTAGAGAAACAGAATTAGCATACTTTTACCACAGTAAACATAAAACACAGTAGCAACGCTCAAGAAAATTTTTTGGTTCTGTTTTTTTATCACGCATGCCTCCCCTGTCATACCAACAACATGGCTGCCGCGATTGCGGGTTGTGTTTTCATTTGGATTTCAAGGAGAATCTTTTTGTAAGGTGCTCCGAAATTCATTATTAATAATTTTCCCATAAGTAAATAACTCCTTTGAAGTTATAATTGAAAATAATTATAAAAAAAGATATCAGGAGGAAGTTTTTGTTGTGCGGTTAGTGCTTGTAAAAGTATATGTGGTATCTCCAAAGGAGTTCGTTTTTTTTAGATTTCTCAAAGATCCTAAAAGGTCATTTAATCATAATTCTTTATTTCTATTATGCAATATATTATATAAAGATTATGATAATTGTGTTTTCATATTAGAGATACATTTTATTTGTAAAACAGTTATGTTTAAGTTTAGAAGAAAGAATCTTAAAATGATAATTCCAGCAATATGGCGACAGGTCATGTGATCATTACAAACTCGAACTCCTTGAGATCAAAGGTGCAGAGTCGGATTTTCGCTACTGTGTTTTATGTTTACTGTGCTTTTAGTTTTCTCGTGACCATTTCTTACAATTTTAGAAACCATTCTAGTTCCTGGAGTCATCTATATGCTTCAATTTTATGTGAAAAAATGCTAAAATTATTTAATGAGGAGATACAGTGGGTCAAGTAAGGATGTGTCGCGTATTGTTTATTAAAAATGTATTTATTTAAAGGTTCCTAACATCATTCGACAGTAAAGGATTGCCATTAAAATGCTAATGATTCGGTAGTTCGTCCATTCCCCATCAGCTTCCATGATCGCCTGGCATCTTCGGCGAGATTTTCCGCATATTCTTAGGGCAAAGATTTTCCAATTGCTCGAAGTTTGTGACAGCTGTTTCACTGTCTACACCAGAGGTGTCAAACTCAATTTTGCAGAGGGCCATATATTAAATTTAGAATGTGTAGGCGGGCCAGATTCAAATAAAAAAAAATGTACTGAATTATTATAACATTTTATTTATTTAATTATATAGTATATAATATACGGTTGTTAAAAATTATATCAAAGTTATAAAAGAGGGTAATTATTTTGAGCTCGAGGATCCAGATACCTGACTTCTCTTGTTTTTGACAAGCTCATTGATGTCAGGTATCATAATCGTTGTAGTTATTTTAAGAATTGATTGGAGATGTTCATTCGAAAGTCTTGTGCGATGTTTGTTCTTTTTTATTTTCATGACGGAAAACATCTGCTCACATAAATAGGTGCTACCAAACATGCAGAGAATGCGTGCTGCATGCTTTTTTAATTCCGGGTAGTTATCCAAACTCTTGAAATATTGTGCATAAAATGTAAGAGCGATAATCTCTTTAAATTTTTCTTTCAAAATACTGTCCGATTGAAGATCTATCAACTCCATTTGCAAATGAACTGGTGCCTGTGAAGCTTCAAAATTGAATGGATTGTTGAAAATTGGGAATTCCATTTCATTCATTTTGTGAAAGTCTTCAAAACGATTGTTGAATTCCGTGATCAAATTTTGCAGAAGTTGAGAATATTGATCCAATTTTTTTTGGTTCACTGTGCCAAATGATTTTAAATGAGGGAAATGATCCAAAGTTTGATTTTTTACCTGATTTTCCCACAGCCTCAACTTTGTTTCAAAGGCTTGAATACATGAATACATTTGAGTGACAATCAGATTTTTACCCTGTAACTTTACATTCAGATCAGTCAAGTGTTTATTCATATCTACCAAAAAGGTACAATCAACCCACCAGTCATTGTCATAAACAATTGGGTTGCCTTTTTCTAACATGAAAGCTTGAATAGAGTCACGTAATGCAAAAAAATTTTCTAAAACTACTCCTCGATTGAGCCAACGAACTTCGGTGAAGTAAGGAACATCAGAAAACTTTTCGTCCAAATCTTGTAAAAACTGCCTGAACTGTCGGTGATTTAGTCCTGTGCTCCTTATAAAATTTACTATTTTAATTATAGGTTGCATGACATGGTCCATTTTTAAATGTTTGGATGCCAATGATTCCTGATGAATTATACAGTGAAATCCCACAAAATTCCCTGATGTTTTCTGCTTTAATTTAGTTACAACGCCCGAATGTTTGCCAGCCATGGCAGGAGCGCCATCCGTAGTTGTGCTGCTAAGTATATTCCAGTCGAGTTCATATTCTGCTATCAAATGCTCAATTGCAGAATAAATATCATTTGCTGTTGTAGTACCTGTCAATGGAACGCACTTTAATAGTTCTTCAGTTATTTCAAAGTTACTGTTAATACCTCGTATAAAAACAGCAAGTTGAGCTGTATCAACAGTATCAGTGCTCTCGTCAACAGCCAGTGAAAAGTTTGTAAATTCCTTAATTTTCTCCTTCAGTTGAAGAACCAAATTTTGAGATAAAGCATTTATTCTTGAAGCAACAGTGTTTCTTGACAGCGAAATATTTTGAATTATTGACTTTTGAAATGGAAATGAAACATCGGCAACTTTCAACATACAGTCTTTAATAAAATCACCATCAGTGAAAGGTTTTGATCTCTTCGCGATTTCTAATGCAATAATAAAATTTGATTTCAGGGCATCTTCGCTCTCAGTATTAGCTTTAGTAAACATCGATTGTTGACCTTGAAGTTTAGATTTTAAAGATGACAATGTGTCCATTCTTATTTTTTCAGTGTAACAATCGAATTTTGATTTATGATTCGTATCATAGTGTCTCTTCAAGTTAAACCCCTTATAAACAGCAACTGTTTGATTGCAAATCAAACACAGTGGTTTACCTTTCCATTCTATGAAAAAATATGCAATTTCCCATTTAGACTGAAAAACTCTGCACTCACTATCAACTTTACGTTTTTGTGACATTATGCCAAAATCGTAACAATTATGGAACTCGACACAACAATTATGGATATCACACGCGCACGTCACAAACAAATGCACAATACCTTCACAATCACTACTTCGCAGTACAACTAAAATCCTTCTCCGACCGTATCGCTTCGATTATTCGACTCACACTCAACTGACTCACATCGCGCCGGCGCACTCCTTTTATAATATCGATAAGGAAGGTTCTAGTCTAGACTCGAAGTGCGTGGAAGATTCTATTGTTCTCAACAAAAATAATAGGGTATTTCCGCTTGTTGCTAAGAGATGGCGTTACTATCTATCTCTCTCGCTTGTCAAGGCCCGCGCCCTTGAAATTACGTATAAATGTAGTGTGCGCATTTTAAAACTTCCGTAGAGGAATCGAGTGAAGTCTAAAAGCTCTAAAAAACATGATTCTTCTTTCTGTGACACATTGCGATCGTGGGCCTTATTGATACATCCCGGGGGCCGGATGCGGCCCGCGGGCCGTATCTTTGACATCCCTGGTATACACCTTTTTACTACGAAGCTTCTGCTTGATGTATGATCTCACGTTCTCGATTGGGTTTGTATCAGGTGACTAGGAGGGGCCAATCTAGCGTGACGATACCGGATTCTCCTTTCCACTGGCTACACGTGTTACTCCGATATTTGAGGTTGTTATCCTATTGAAGTATCCGCTCCTCATTTTTATCGACAAAACACTGTTTGGCAGTCGATACTTATGCCTTCTTGCAAATCTAGAGCATTTTTCAGTGTTCAAATTGTAGAAAGACATCCCCCAACATGGCACTTCACAGGGTGTTTCACGATGCGCTGAACCAATCGGCTGGTGGAAATTGGCCAGGCTCGTGGGGGTGATAACATAACCCCAAAATGAAGGTTCTTCGGAAAAATTACATTGCTCCAGTCTAGATCTAGGTTTTCCTCTACCCACGCGAGTCATTTCTCTCCCTTTTTGGCTCAGCAATGGTTTCTTGATTGTACTGGAGGACTTTAAATCGTTAGCTCGGAGATGAGTTTAAATCGTTTCATAGGATATACCCAAACTTTTCTGCTTTGGTTTTTGCGCCTCTTGGCGCAAAGTTAATTGAGAATTTCGGGAAAACATGTTAATAATCATTTTTTCGTCCTTATCCGACACTTTTCCTCTCGAATCACATTCGGGTAGATTAACAACATTTTTTAACTGAGAATACCGTTTCACCCACTTGCTAACAAATACCCTCGACTTGCCCATATATTTAGCAGCCGCCATTTTCGAACTTTTTGGATGATTACATAGGAATATAAATAAGGTTAAAAATGAATCTCTTTCCATAAAGCATTGTTTGCAGAGGTGCCAACAATAACTTAAAAAAAAAACGCATTTCTTTTATCGACTACCAGTTATAGACGAAACGTTCTTTCTTGACTGACTGTACCTTACAAATAAGCAAGGCTGGCAAAAATTCTCATTGTGTGTTGATACCTATTTTGTCAGTTTTAACTTTTTCTTTACTCCTCCTCTTATTATTAAAAATTAGTTACCTGGTGTTGAGGTGCAAAAACTAAACTGCTGGCCCCTTGATCGTGACAAGTAAACGCCATGACTAGAGCTTTATTGTGTGGTAATATGGAGTCCCATATGCAGACGTTTTTATTTTCAGAACTGTGGCCAGCTAAAAATATTTATATCAGCAATTAATAGTTATAAAGTTCAATGCCCAAATTAGCCAGTAATAGTGTCTCAATGAACCCCTCGAAACATAACATATATAGCCTGTATACACTGTATCAAGTAAATTGCGGTTCCATTCAGAATTCAGGGCTCTAGAACAGACTAGAACTTCGACTACATGGAAAAACATTTAAGTATTATTTCACATAATAACTAATCATTAACGCCAAAACATGCAATGTTTTTAGATATTTGGGAGAAACTTATAATATAAAACGTTCCAAAAGAGACTTGATAGGACGCCTATACTAACGTAGCTGTGAAACTTACCATATTTACTACATAAACAAAATAATTAATCAGTACTTTGCGTTAAGACTTTAATATTGATTACTGACAGTTATTTTTCCGTTTTTAAGGAGTACTGTTTTAAAACGACAAATCAACAATCTATTTAAAACATAACACACAAGCAGAATACGAATATGTTTGGTTCCATGATAGAATACCATGACCAATGGCATTGCCACACCTGGCCTTTCAACTACGAATGATTTGGATGAGGTAGGTTTGACGCACGGTACTTCTATATTTTTGGGGATTGTTCCTAGACTAGTTGTTGAACTTTTGAAGTCAGTACTTAACAACAAAAAATCTATACACAATTAACAAAATCCTATTTTTATAAAATAATTTCGATTCTAAAATATCCTTAACTGGATTAATACCCAAACTAAATGAAATGTTCTAATTTTCTTAAAACCTTATGTAGACATACGGAATGTGTGACATTTTTTTACCTGTTTATAGTATTCACTGAAATAAAGTCCCAAGACTTTCGGAGAGATGGCAGCACGAACCAGAAAACACCATATGTTTTTCAATTAGTTTCAACTCTCAGAACATTCGTGTAAAGCTTTTATGACGTTTTGTATATTAGTTTGCGAGTTACAACTGGTTGAGTGATGCTACTTTTGATTTTTCCAAATGGTGAGAGAAAAAGAATTTCGTGTGTTAATTACACATTGCTTTTTCATGCAAACCGCAAGAAAGTCGAAAACTAATTAATTAATTCTGTACGAAGCTGAAATTCGACCAACTATAGAGGACCGCACTTTAGTTTCTCAGTTAGCTTGAAGCGGCAGCAGCAGCAAGAGCACTTGAAAATGCCAAATGAGAGTTTGGCGAAACGTCGTGCAAATTCATCGTTAGACGAACGGATTGAATCCCGGAACTTTAACGTAATATATATATATATATATATATATATATATATATATATATATATATATATATATATATATATATATATAGGGTGGGGTCACAAGATACTGATTTGTAAGATCATTTACTAGGCTTGCGTTGCCTTTATCTGCTAGTAGTGATGTTTTGGTTTTGATTTAGATTCTTCAAGGCTTGGCTCTCTTTAGTTGTTAAGTTGGCTTAGGGTGGTTTGAAGTTTCTGTCAATGTTTGCTACTTCATAGCGTACTTTTTCGGTTGCTTCTTTATTTAATGGAGATAGAGTTAATTCGACCGTGACTATTATTTCTTCTATTATGTTTTTTAATAGATATTATCTCCTAAAATTATGTTTACGTTAAAAATCTCTGTTGAAGCAACATCGAAATTACAGCTGAAATATTTTTTTAAAGCAGTCATGTTTTTATGAATATATTTATGACCATTTTTTAGCTTCCTTTATAAATGGCAGCTAACTTGACCATTGTATACAGTCTGTCAAGTAAGAACGTGACCGCTCGTATCCTTGAAAAATGTGTCTCGAGATCATTTCTTGCCATCGTTGTATTCTTTGGCGTGCTAACAACGTCGCAATTACCTTAGTAAGTTTTCCGATAACCCCCTACATCAATAATCGCCTAACATCTTCGAGGCATGCTGTCAAGATTTTCTGCATACTCTGCAAATTTTTCGAACCCCGCAGGACGACTGAGTCAAAGTCCTCAGAGTCTTTCCTCTGAGCTTTCTCTTTATAAGGGACCAAACGTTTTCAATAGGGTTGGCGTCCGGCGACTGTGAGAGCCACTCTAGTATCTTATTGTGGGCCCAAGCGAACTGCTTCGCGACGTGATTTTCGTCCAGGTTCTTCAACGTGCTTCGGAATTTGACACCACGAGCACGAAAATGTTGTCGAATGGTCTCATAGGACACATTCAAACCCGATTTTCTTAATTTTGCCGCTCCTTGACACAGCGTCAAATTTGGGTCCCGTGAAAACAAAGACACGATTCGTTTTTCAACTTGCGGAGTGACTTTGCCTACCGAGTCACGTTTTAGCAAGTCGTAGAGATTTTTCGTCTCTTTAAAATGATTTACCCACTTCACAAACGATACCCACTTTTTAATATATTTAGCAGTCGCGGCATGGGTCATTTAGGCCCTTTGGATGGGAGCTAAGAAAGACTGCCTCCAACCGACACGCAAACAAGTTTGTGCAACATGGATTTTATGAGATTTCGGCGGAAGTTCGGAATCGGCTGATACTTGTAATAAAATGAGTCGTGGACAAAGGTTCCCTCTACCGATTTTTTGTTGTATTGCTAGAATCGCATCTACCAAAAATGAATTATCGCGCACACGTTCTTATTTGACAGACTGTACAGAGGATCGGTCCTTACATGCACTTGGTACATAGTATGCGTCTGTCTATATTTACTGTCAAGTTTAGGAAATTTTTAGGTATATAATATTTTTTTATTTTGTTCAATACAATTTTTTTTTTTTTTTGAATTGATTGATTTGAGTTTCTTTGTATAAAAAAAGAGTAAGTGAGGTTTTGTGGATGAGTCTTGACTACTAAAACCTGTTTTGCAGATACAGCACTAATATCACGGTGCCGAGATGATATCGTTATTCCATACCAGGTGTACAAGTATGAAATGCGGATTTCAGACAACAGATGGTGCACCAATACAGTTTGTGCTATAAAGATTTGATACTGCGCCATTTTGTTGTGTCATCAACAAGTGTCAGACGCGCACGAGTGATAAATTGGAAAAGTGTGTGCATAGTGTTGTGTTGTGTTCAATATGTCGAAAGTTATACCGAACAAACAGCATTCGCGGACAGCATTAATTTTTTGTTTTCGTTTGAAAAAAACTGCTGCTGAATCATACCTATTTCTTCGAGAAGCTTATGGTGAACATGCTCCATCGCAAGATACGTGTGAACGATGGTTTCGGCGTTTCAAAAAATAGTGACTTCTATGTCGCAGACAAGGAACGTGGAAAACCGCCAAAAAAATACGAAGATGTGGAATTGCAAGCATTGTTGGACGAAGATGATTCGCAAACACAAAAACAACTCGCCAAGGAATTGGGCGTTAGTCAACAAGCTGTTTCCAATCGGCTACGAGAGATGAGGAAGATTCAGAAGACCGGTAGATGGGTACCACATGAGTTGAACGACAGGCAAATGGAAAAGCGCAAAAACACGTGTGACATTTTGCTCACTAGGTACAAAAGGAAGTCGTTTTTGCATCGTATAGTTACAGGGGTTGAAAAGTGGATTTATTTTGAGAATACCAAGCGCAAAAAATCCTGGGTAGACCCAGGCGCACCATCCACATCGACCGCAAGACCGAATCGCTTTGGCAGAAAGACGATGCTCTGTGTTTGGTTGGACTAGAGGGGCGTGGTCTATTATGAGCTGTTAAAAGCGGTTAATACTAAACGTTACCAACAACAATTGACTGATTTGAACCGTTCGCTGCTTGAAAAAAGGCCGGAATACCGAAAGAGGCAACACAAAGTCATTTTTCTTCATGACAATGCTCCATCACATACGGCAAAACCAGTTCGCGACACGTTGGAAGCACTCAGCTGGGAAGTTCTACACCATGCGGCTTACTCACCAGACTTGGCTCCTTCCGATTACCACTTGTTTGCATCGATGGGTCACGCACTTGCTGAGCAGCGCTTTGGTTCGTACGAAGATGTGAGAAAATGGCTCGATGAATGGTTCGCAGCAAAAGGGGAAGTTTTTTACTTGCGTGGTATTCACAAATTGCCCGAAAGATGGGAAAAATGTATAACAAGCGATGAAGCATACTTTGAATAAAGCACTTTTTATCATTCTTCCGAATTTAACATTTTTTTTAGAAAAAAAATCCGCATTTAATACTTGTACACCTGGTAAGCTTAAACGCTCTCTCTCCACAATTGTAGGATGATTTTTCTAACACAGTTTTTTGAAAACTTTATACAGACTATATATGTCGAAATTACTTATTTTAGAGAATTCTACAGCTATTAAGAAAATGAACCAACTCTCAAACACGTTGTATCTGTTATTTAACATACCTGTAGCTAGCAAACTGCATGATCCAAGGAAAACAAAATCGCTAATTCCCTTGTTGTGGCAATTATGAGTCTAAAAAACAAAAATATTTAACATATTTAAGGACTATCAAATTTCAGACATTCCAATGTTCAAATTACAATTTAAAAAAAAAACTTTACTTACGAAGAAGGGCCAAGTCGCATTTGCACTTAGACCGACTTGGAACAAACTGAGGTTCCCATCTGAATCTGCGACTCCGAATTTATTGCCGTGTTGTGAGAATCTGAGTCGGGTAACTTTCGCATAGGTACCAGGCGGTCTTGGTGTGGCTACTGGTTGCTGATGACCCCATTCCCATAACATCACCGAGCCGTCTGTACCTCCAGTCAGATCTATTTTAATTAAATAAATGAATTTAACATAATATGTAAATATGTTCAATATTGAACTGTACAATTGTGTACAAAAATGATATACAAACTAGATTCACTACATAAACTACTTGTTAAATAGTTACATAGCCTGTTCGAAAATATAAGATCCTGATTTTTGCCATTTTAAGTAGGCAATATAAAAATTCTGACCTTTTGTTTATGATAGGTTGCAGAGAAGGACTTGAGAATTTTATTCATTAATGTAAATAAATAAAATTATAAGTGTTTTTGGAGATGGTTATTTATTGATGCATGTAAAAACAAATGGATAAGAAGTACAAAGATACAGTTTGGATGAATGGGGTTTACAAGAGGGGTCATATTGTATAAAAAAAAATATATTTTAACTTAAGCCTAATTCGGTTTCACTATCACTGTCATCAGCTGAGGTAATTATCAGTGGTTTTATATTATTTACATAAATATATGAATCTTCAACTTTAACGACGTGCTGAATGGAATTCTTTCAGCTTTCACAAGATAAATTAATACCGAAGTAAAACGATAGATGTTTTTAAAATTCCACTATATTTATAAACCGTAACAATTGTTTCGACATACAATGTCTTCATCAGACGGATGATAACTTTAAACTAATTTTAAATTAGAACATATTAGCCCATATATACCTTTAGGAGTAGTAAATTACAAGATTAAATTATAAAAATAATAAACACTTAATATTATTGTACAAAAGAAGTGGGTAATACCTGTCATTTGTGGGTTTTCACACAATTAAACAGGTATTACCCACTTCTTTTGTACAATAATATTAAGTGTTTATTATTTTTATAATTTAATCTTGTAATTTACTACTCCTAAAGGTATATATGGGCTAATATGTTCTAATTTAAAATTAGTTTAAAATTATCATCCGTCTGATGAAGACATTGTATGTCGAAACAATTGTTACGGTTTATAAATATAGTGGAATTTTAAAAACATCTATCGTTTTACTTCGGTATTAATTTACAATGAATTTCCATCAAGTAACGGCTACCTCAGTGAATAATATTTCACAAGATATATCATTTATAACTTTTTTTACTAGTTCAACCACTGACACGCTTAAAGTAGGAGAAACAGTTTATGCCCTTATTATTGATTTAACCCAATGCCAAATATGTTCAATTGGATTAAACACACAATAATACGGAGGAAACCGCAAAACAGTGTGTCTCATTTTCTCAGCCATACTATCACAAACATATTTCTTTTTCAATTTATAGTCCTTCAAAACTTCCAAAAGATCACTTTTTTTATAACTAAAGTCAAAATAAATGTCGTTTTCTAACATATATTCCTGTATTTCCGATTTGGTGTTGGCTGCATTAGGAAACTTATTTAGAAGGCGACTATGATAACTTGTATTGTCCATAACTATAACAATCTGTGCGGGAACATTTGACAAAAGGGAATTTTGAAACCAATTTTCAAAAAGTTCTGCAGTCGTGGCTTCGTGATAGTCCAAACTAGAATCGTTTATGTTTCTTGCAGATAACAGTAGACAATTTGAAACCCAGACCTTTTCAGACCCAGCATGCAAAATGGTTATTCGTTTACCCTTATTTGAAGGTGCGTTAGTCTGACATTTTGTACTGCTGTCAACCCACTCTTTTTGCACAGTATCATGAGTATCGAACCATATTTCGTCACGGTAAATTATTGGTCAATTCTCTGATCGATACTTTTTAATTTCTTGTAAATAAGTATGTCGCAAGATTCGTAATCTTTGTGATGCCATCACTACTTGCCTTTTGTTGTTGTTTTCGGAACGTGAATCCCATTATTAAGAGAATTCTATGAAGGGTTGATCGGCCACAATGTATATTGGTCCCATCCTGCACCAGTCTTAATTTTATTTTGTCGAGTGTCGGCACCAACTGCTCTTCATACATAGAATATATTTTTCTCCTGATGACGTCTTTTTCACAATCGTCTACATGATGCATTTGAAAATCTTTCCGTTTTTTCCTGTTCCTGAGTGATGGTTTTCCTACAATATCCTTAATCGTAGAAATTGAGGTTTTTGTTAGTCCACTGGTTTCTTGCAAAGCACTTTGTTTATTCAAATTTCTTTTTACCAAACTGTCGTAAACATTTGTCCCTATTTGTTTAGCGTCAAGTGATAAATGTTTTCTCTTGCGATAGCCACTATTGCAATTTTCTCACGGGCGCCACATAACGTTGTAAGTAAAACTAAAAATAAAAATAAAAAGTATCTTTCGAATCTTAATGGGGACCTGTGGTCATTAAGCTTATATTATCAAATACTTAAAGGGCTCCAAACCGGTTTGCCAGGTAGTAAATATATAGGTGAAAATAGATCCAATATGATTGCAGGTGCAAGTGAGGGCGGTATACAAAGCAGGTAAAATAAAAATACGTTTATCGTAATACCTGGCAACTATGCACAAAACCTTAATAGGGGATTTATTGTCCCATTGACAAAGCAAAAAGGCAGGATCTTATATCTAGAATTTACTTTAGAAAAATATTACTTACATAACGGAAGTAATGGGTGAGAGGTAATCCTCCGAACTCCATCCACTTTGTGTTTTAACACCTAAATAAATATAATTACAAAAAAGAAACTAAGAAATTCAAAAAAATGTATTTTTAACAACATTCAACTATAATAAGAAACGGCGAGTTCCTTCTTATATGTTTCTGAAACTCTTCCTACATTATAAAATTTTAGTTTTAAAAATTAAATTATATTTTTACAATTATAAATCATACCACGTGAACAACCGGGATCGAGACGGGGACACAGCACTTTGGACCATCTTCAAACAATTAAATTACTAGTGGGAAAAGCAAATCAATATAAGGTAACCTTGTGGATAGCAATGGTTGATTACGAAAAAAGCATTTGATTTGGGAGAGATATGGTAGTCCTTAACGCCTTAAATAATAGTAGAGTCAACGAAAGATACAGAACTCTTCATGAACATATATATAAAAATGCTACATCACAAATATTGCTTGAAAAAATAAAAAAAATCAAAATTAAAAGAGGAATTAGACAAGGCAACTCAATATTCCCAAAGCTGTTCACGTTAACCTGGGAAAATAAAGGAATACTAATAGACGGTGAACGATTAATTCACTTAAGGTTTGCAGATGATCTCACTTTGATCTCCAACACAAAAGAAGAATTACAAGAAATGGTTATGGAATTAAACAAGTCCCGAGAAATATGTCTAAAAATAAACTTCACCAAAATCAAATATTTGAACAACGAAACTGAAAATAACAGCCGGAAACTATTAACAGAAGGTGAAAGAATAGGAAAGGTACAAACATATATATATTTAGGACAAAAAACCGAAATATCAAAAAATAATTTAAAGGCTGACTTGGATAGAAGAGTTTCGTTAGCTTGGTCTACGTTCGGAATTTTACAATCTACATTTAAATTAGACATCCCTAATACAATAAAAGCCAGAGTATTCGATCAATATGTACTGTCGGTATTAACATACGGCACTGAAACGTGGGCATTAAATAAAAGAATAATATATAAACTCCAGGTAACCCAAAGAGCAATGGAGAGGAGGATGCTAAATATTAGACTCCAAGATCGTATTCCTAACATCGAGATACGAAGAAGATCAAAAGTGACAGATGTAATACAACGAATATGTATATTAAGGAGGAATTGGACGGGGCAGATCACAAGGATGAAATGGACACACCGTATGGTTGAATGGAGGCCTAGAGAACATAAAAGATGCAGAGGTAGACTACAGACTACATGGACGGACAACATAAAAAGATTAGCGGGATACGATTAGATGCAAAAAGCAAACAATAGAGCTCATTGGAGACAACTTGGGGAGGCTTACATCCGATTATGGATGAACTAAGCTAATGATGAAATCATAAAAACAAGTTAAATTAAAGAGGAAACCATTAAATTTTTTAAAAATTCACTGTGGCAACTTAATGTTGTTGCATTTAGACTACGTGTGCAAAATGTCACCCTTCATAATATTATGATGATACTAAAAGCCTAAAATAGCTAGAAGTTAAACTTATACATTGACGAAACGCTGAAAAATATTCAGCTTAAGCGTTTAAAACTCTAAGCTCGCCGGACCCACTGTCAATCGAATAAATAAAATGTGATTGTTAAATGTAGTGGCCAGTAAAATTTGAGAGAAATCAGTTTCATATGAGAATATTGCGCGTGAGTGTAAATTTCACGTAAACTTAATATAATGTAGAAAGAGCCTAGGACAATAAAGCAAAAATCTATCTGTTGCTGCATTTCGTGTATTTTCTACAAAGAGAACAACATTTTCCCCACTGACAAAAAATTTAAAGCTCCTCTAAAGTAATAATAAAGGTAAAACCACATCGACTCTTTTTTGGAGATGAATTATATAAATATATCTAAAAAAGTAACAATATAAGTAATAAAATAGCAGCATTCATATCTAAGTGAACATATACTTAAGCAAACTAAGTTCCCTTAGCGGGGCGCTATAATAAATAAAATTAAACCTTTAAGGCCGGAAAATTAATCAGTAGTTAGCTAACAGCCACCTATTGTTTGCAAAAAAAAATAAAATAAAATAATTTAAACAATAATTTGTTTACTACCATTCCGCCTCAAATTTTTGTTGCAAATTTTTACAAAGTAATTACTTTTAAAGATTTATAGTTGCTGTTAGCGTAAATAGAGCATCAAGATATTCAGCTCAAACGTATTTAAAACACCCAAAAACCATAAAATTTATTGGACATAATGTCATGCAAATCATGCGGCTTTAACAATCATAAAAACAATACAACAATAACTAAAAATAAGTGCATTGGGGTGTTTTTGGCTTCACTTAAACATAAGGGACACAATATTAATTCTTTACTGACGGGTATCTTAAATGCCATTGTAAATTCTAGAAAACGTTCTAATACTGAATAGTACAATTTGGAAATCTAGAGAGATAACTTTATTAATTCCTAAAATCATGAAATTATTTACGCCGGATTATCCAACGAAGACCGAACAGGATGTCTTTCTTAGCTATATTGTTACCTGTAATAAAAAGCAAAAGGCCGTGGCCACAATTTTTTTAATAGAATCTAAAAATGTCAAAAAATAAAGAGCTATATTTCGAAATGTAAAAATCCATTATATCAAGAATCAGTAGAGAAATCTAAATTCAACATACGTATATATAGACAAATAAAAACAGGTAAAATAATCAGTTACTAGATCGATTATTTGTGTTATCATTTATAATAAATAAATCATCATAAAAAATTTAAGAAAACGACCAAGTGCAGGTCGGACTTGCGCAATCAGTGTTCCGTACCGTGATTGCTTTTAAAATATTTTTTTTTCCGATCCCTGTTTTTACATAAAGTCTGATCAATGAATCTTTGCAGTCATGTGATCAACGCGAGAATATTTATACGATTCAATCGGCTTTCAGTGACTGCGATTTGAGTTTTAAATGATAATTTCGAAAGTCAAAATAGAATTTAAAATTTTTCATCCGGTTTGGTAATTAACGAAAACTACGGATATATTAAATGTGTATGATGTGTAAAACACCCTAGTTCTTACTTATGAAGGACATCGTCAAAGAATTATCGATTATTTTTATTGCCTATAAACTCGGCGGTACTGGCTTCTAAAACATAAAGGCTATACCCAAATTCCAGGTTGTTCGCTGCCTTTCTTGCATATGTACAAATAACCGAGACAGATAACAGAGCGAATGTCGTAAATAACTTCAGATGACAGAAGACCTACGTTTTCAAGTTTTTAAATATACTTAACATGTTGACAAGAAAACTAATATAGACGGATGTTTACACTATATTCAGACATTTATGACGGACTATACCAATTAAATTTTCAAAGGTAATACACTCGTGATAATTTTTATTCCATCTACACTAGGGTGACCGCAAAAAATCGATGTCGGAATTTTGTTCGTCTGGACCCCACACAACGATTCCTCTTTCCAGATATTGAGATAGCCGAAATTTGAGCTCGATTAAACGACGTTAACCCGTGCCGCTCGTCGCTCAAAGTTTGAAAAAATCTAAATTTTTGGCCAATAAGGAGGAGGAGCCATAACTCCAGAACGGTAAATAATAGAAACACGCTTAATATCTCAAAAGAAAGCTAATGTTGTTCTTCAAAATTTATATTCTATACATAATTGTTGTTATTTTAAGTCAAACCGAGTTACAACAGCCTTTAGCCCCAAAAACGTGACCTGGTACCAGTAGGAGCCAGTTTGGGAGTATTCTAAGAATTTTACGGGTTTTTACATAATGTGTCTCGGAATAAACATTTTTTTTGTTAAAAAGTATTTTGGAACTCAATTTTCAAACATAAGGAGCCTTTTGTTCAAATTTAATCTTTTATTATATGGGGATTACCTGACTAGTTTACCAAAGAAAGACCCGTTTGACAGGTAAAAAGGAGGGTGAATCTAAATTCTATTTTAGGGATGGTGATTTTACTTCAGCGTACAACCGACCTTTTATTTATTCAGTTTAGTTTCTAAAGTGCCTTTGAGCTGGTTAGATCGAACAATTATCTAGTGAAGATATTTTAACGTTGTTTTTTTTAAATTTTCCAAGTGTGTGTGTTATTGTTTTTATAACTATTATAGTATTATTTTAAAAGACATTTGAAAACATTTTATTGAAATTAAAGTTTGCAATATATTTTGTTTCATTTTCCAAGTTAACTGTTATTTACCTATTGGCCTCTGAAATGGCATCCCCATCAGGTGTACAAAGCCGGACCAAATATTTCTTGTGGGCTATCCCATTCACCAGATCACCGGTTGTAAACTACCCTCAAATCGTCAAGTTTTGTGTGCTTTATTTTATAATTTACGTACTGTGAAATTAACTGTAAGAGAATCAGCAAAACTTACAATACGAGAAGTGTTGATTTTTTGGGAGAAAGCTCGAATCCCGACTAAACATGAGCAAGATGCAATTACTAAGCTGGAAAAACTTCACGCCGAGTGGAGAACCCTGCAAAAAGACCGGAAGAAAACATCGAAAACGGCCCAGAACAAATTTAAACAGTTTGTTGAAAAGTTGGATGATCTCTTTGATATTGCTCAACAAGATGCCTTGGCTCTGATGAAATCGGAAGAAGATAAGGCGTTTCTCGTGAAACAGAGGTAGAAGGGCCGCCCAGGTTCCATGACTGGAGTGGATCTCAAGTTGTCTCGAGCTGAAGAAATCAAGGTGCAAAAGGAACTTGCAAAAATGAACCGACAAATCCAAGAAGCAACTTTTGATATTGGTGAGTTTTTTTTTTATTATTAGTATTCTAAAAAATAGATAAATAAATAAGTAAATAGTTTCATTATAATTGAAAGAAAATTGTACACGAGAGCATGATTTGGCATCTTTATGATTGAGTTTATATTTTTTAAATAATACCTTTTGATAATCAGAAGTATCTCGTATTTAGTACCTATGTATTATTACTATTCTGCTAAAACGACAAGTTTTTATAGTCTTTTTTTTCTCTTTCTTTTGTTGCTTCTTAGAGACGGATGATGAAGACAAATTCGAAGAAGGAGAAGACACTGAAGAGGACAGCAACTACCAGGAACTTGAGAGCTTGGAGGAAATGGACATCCCTGAAGAAGCTGCAGAAGATCCAGGGCCATCTGAGAGCAAGAGGATGAAAGTTTCATTTGCAAGGGGCGTTAAAGAGATTTTAAACATGAAATTGTCCATTTTATTAGATCGATGTAAGGTATCCGACAGAAATGCCACGAGAATTTTAATAGCTACTCTAGAAGCACTAAACCTTGACCCTCTTAAGTACAAAGTCTCGAAAACTTTATTACATGATAGAAGGCAAATGTTCAGAGAACAATATAATAAAAAAATTTTTGATAAAGTAAACATTCCTGAAAAAGAGCCAGTGGTTGTCCATTGGGACGGTAAACTTTTACAGGGTGTTTTAAAAAATGAACAATGTGAGCGAATAGCTACAGCTATTTCATATGGCGAAAAGGAACAGCTGCTGGGAGTTCCTGTAACAGCAAATAGCTCTGGAGAGGAGCAAGCCGTAGCTGTATATAAATGCCTACATGAATGGGGTCTTCTCAACACCGTCAAGGCGATGTGCTTCGACACTACAGCATCCAACACGGGAAGACTCAAAGGAGCATGCGTCATATTGGAGCAAATGTTAGGAAGAGAATTGTTATACCTAGCTTGCCGTCACCATATCTTGGAAATTCTGTTAAGAGGCGTATTCGACACAAAAATGGGATCAACCACTGGACCTCATCCAGACATTTTCAAGAGATTCCTCACTGCGTGGCCCAAGATAGACAAAGGAAAATACGACACAGGTATCGGTGACAATCTAATACAAAAGCAGCTAACTCCAGAAGTAATTGCAAATGTTACTGCTGAATTCGAGACCAAATTAACTGAGAGCCACCCCAGAGATGACTACAAGGAGCTATTGCAGTTGGTTCTCGTATTTGTTGGATCACTAGACGGCAATGTTGTGGGTTTTAGAACTCCAGGAGTCATTCATCACGCTAGGTGGATGGCAAAGGCTATTTACTGCTTGAAAATGTTCGTTTTTCGTCGTCAATTTAAGATGTCTAACGAAGAAGAAAGTTCTGTGCGTGCCATTTCTGTTTTCCTAGTTAAAATTTATTGTAAAGCTTGGTTCAATGCTCCAAAAGCTCATCTTGCACCAAAGCAAGATTTAGGTATTTTGCATAGTCTGTTAGACTATAAAGAATGTGACAACGACATTGCAGAAATAGCCCTGACCAAATTTTCGAACCACTTGTGGTATTTGAATGTAAAGTTGGTGGGATTATCGTTTTTTGATCCCACCATTACAGACGATGAAAAGTTGTTAATGGCTAATAAATTGCTCAGTAGCACAGATGAACCATCACAGCACGCTAGGGTTGTAAATCCAAAAGTTAGGAAAGAAAACTTAAAATAGGTAGTTGATGGAGGATTGGTAAATTTACTTACCAAAGAAACGTTTACATTCTTTGACCAATTTAATATAAAAACAGATTTCCTAAGAAAACATCCAAACACCTGGCCTAATTTTTATATTTTAAAATAAAAAATGTCATTAGACTTATCAGTATTACTTGTTTTTTTATTATATTTCTACTTTAAACTCAAAAATATACCAAAAAAAAAGCAAAATTTATCACTTAATAACAAAATATACGAAGTATGCTCCCAGTGGTACCAGGTAACGTTTTTGGGGCTAAAGGCTGTTGTAACTCGGTTTGACTTAAAATAACAACAATTATGCATAGAATATAAATTTTGAAGAACAACATTAGCTTTCTTTTGAGATATTAAGCGTGTTTCTATTATTTACCGTTCTGGAGTTATGGCTCTATATATCAGCTTTTTGGCCAAAAATTTGGATTTTTTCAAACTTTGAGCGACGAGCGGCACGGGTTAACGTCGTTTAATCGAGCTCAAATTTCGGCTATCTCAATATCTGGAAAGAGGAATCGTTTTGTGGGGTCCAGACGAACAAAATTCCGATATCGATTTTTTGCGGTCACCCTAGTGAGTATGCATATGTTTAGCGTATATAAATTTAATTTTTTTTCGATTGAGATTATGTGTAAGTATGTATGAGAGTATATGTGCGTGTTGTGTGTGCGTGTGTGCTTATGTGTTTCTGATTATATGTGTTAATGCGTGTCTAAGTAGATGAGTTTGTACGTAGGTGTGCATGTACGTGCGTGTGTCTATTAGTGTATATCTGGTGTATAAGTTCAGTTACAAACATTAACCTCGAAAACTAATAGGTGTTTCGGTTAATAATGTCGATTTTGCTAAGAGATGGCGTTACTAATACATTTGTTGGTATAGACTAGTGACATCTATGGCGTTTTGGAAGGTGAACATACGCCATCAAAAGCCAGTTCGTTATTAATTGTCACTGTGCGAAAAACGTAGTTCTTCATAGCTTTGAATATGTCGTATTTCGTACCAGAAGAAGACGTTTTGCAGAAAAGATCAATAATCTTCTTTCATCTGAAGAAAACGGCTGCTGAAAGTTATCCATTGTTGGTTGAAGCTTATGGTGAACATGCTCCAACCCAAAAAACTTGAGTAGACCCAGGCCAGCTTTCGACATCACAAGCAGTGCGCAATATACAGGGAAAGAAAGCTTTGCTGCGTATTTGGTGGGATAGTAAAGGAGCTGTGTATTACGAAGTGCTGAAACCTAGCGAAACGATTTTTGGCGATCGATATCGAAAACAATTGATAAAGTTGAACCGAGCATTCAAGGACAATGCTCGGCCTCATGTTGCAAAATGTGTTAAAAATTATTTGGAAAACATCAAATGGGACGTTCTACCCCACCCGCTGTATTCACCGGACTTAGCCCTTTCGGACTACCACTTATTTCGATCGATGCAGCATGGAGATTGAGATAGCCGAAACTCAATATCTGGAAAGGGGAATCGTTTTGTGGGGTCCAGACGAACAAGATTCCGACATTTTTTTTCCCCCTCTATAACATCCGGTCACTCTAATCTACACCTTATGAGGGATATTCTAGAATTTTTTCGTACCCTTAAAGATAGGGTGGAGAACACCAGTTTTTGATGATTTTTTAAAAAATAATATAAAGAAAAATTAGAGCGAGCATCCTATATATTTCTGAAGCTTTCCTTTCCTTTGACATTCCACTCGACGACATTGATATTTTTTTTCACTTCCTTTTTCACCCCCCAAAAATTACCTCTTAAATTAAAATATAACTTTCAAAGCTATACGGCTATGATTAGGCTAGCAATTCCTATATTTGTGATAAATTTCAACTTTCTATGTCAAATAGTTTCGGAGAATATCGGCTGTGACAGACAAACAGACTGACACCGAAGTGATTCCTTAAATATTCCGTTTTTCAATTTTGATACGGAACACTATTAAACGACTGAAACACCAAATATCTTAATATCTACTTCACCTAAGATGCAATTTATCAGTCATAATATATTCGAGAAAAAAACCCTGTTCTGACCTCGCGGTACAGTTGTAAAATTTTTGTCATCGGGTAAAGTTTGCTGCAACATGGAGATGCAGTTAAATTACATAGTAAATTCAAGCTGACTAGGAAATTATTGCGCTACCTACACACTGGTCAAAAAATTGTCATTTTTTCAACAAGTAGGACGAGACATCAACTAGTTAACACAGGACAGACACGATGAGATCCATATCTTAGCGTTTTATTAGTAAATTCAGGTGTTATAAAGATAAATTCCTAGATTTCTGATGCCTGCGGCGTAACTATATGTTTTATTACGGCATTGAGTAAAAAAAGAGTCGTTAAAAGACGAGAGGAAAAGAGCATAATGTTTAGTTGTAGCACACAGCGCATGATGGCCTGATCGCCAATTAACAAAGTTGGTCATTGTCTTTGCCATCATGTCGTCTTAACGCTACCGCAACCCACAAACACCTTTCTCTTCCCACAATTTTAACTCAATAAGTTTTACTTTAAATGCTATATGACACTCATAGTAATAAGTGCATTGCCAATAGCTCTGTTAGAGTTAGTTTACTAGAAAAAAACAGTAAATTGAATTAAAGACTTTGATAAAACGAATTCAGAAAAATCTTATTTTTATGTACAGAGATGAGTTGCAAGTAAAAACGGTTTCAAAATATTTTAATTTAATATTTATACAGAATGTCGTTGTCATTTTTATTGAATTTTTGTAAAACTGTATTTCCTTGTATTTTAATTTATACTTAAACATAAAAATGATCATGATAAATAAATATTATTTAGCACTGTATTATTCTGCAACTTAGGGACGTTGTATAACTTTGTGGTCGATTTTCTTATTGGTATTTCCGAATATTACGGTAAACTTTAAAATAATTAAACAAACGATGGTTATTCAATAAGTAAAAGAGACAATTAGTCCCAGCTTAAACTCATTCAACGAAACCGCTCCATACTTCTAGGAGTGCAAGTTGGCAACCTTGTGATGCGTTTTAATCAGCTGTTCGATCATGTAACGAGTCTATTGAAAGACTGTACTTTAAAAGTGCATCATTAGATTTTTAGTAGCAGAAGGTGTTAAGCCAAGTGAAATATATTCTAGAATGTTATTCTGTTATTCTGTTAGTATGGACCAAGTTGCATGAACCGTGCGAACGTTAACAAGTGGATAGATCGGAAAAGTGGCCGATCAAGAGTATGTGAGGAGCGAAGCGGACGTCCAATCGAAGTTTCCGATCCCTAGTTGGAATCGAGGATTGATGGACTTATTCGTGATAACAGAAGAATCACTGTTGAAATGATAGCTCAGAAGGTTGGAGTAAGCGTTGGAACTGTTCACAATATTATTCAGAACCATTTACAATGTCCACCCTCACACCGCCCGGCTTACCCAAGAAAAGCTTCAAAAACTTGGTTGGGAGATCTTGCCTCATCCCGCATACAGCCCAGACCTCCGTGTGCTTTTTACCTGTTCAAACCTCTCAAAGATGCTGTACGTGGAAAGAGGTTCACCCGACAATGAAGACATGAAGGGAAAAGTGTAAGAGTGGCTTCAACGTGAACCGAAAGAATTCTTTGCCACAATCAAGAGCTAGCAGAAAGGTAGGACGAGTGTATTAACGTTAGGGGGATTTTGTCGAAAAGTAGGCCAAATTTTGTAGCAATCCAATAAACCGTTCTTGAACTAGAGGTATTTGTCCCTTTACTTACCGAATGACCCTCGTAAAAATTTTACACCTAACTGAAAGATTCAGTTTGCGATTTATCTTGATAATAACAACGACAGTTCATAAATTACAGTACTGTCGGTCATTTTATAAATACCTGTACATTTATTACAGCTACTGTTTTTTCAAACGAAAAATTTCAAAAATCCTACTTTCTATTTCTAGGTCTTTTAAAACAATTTGTTTAAAAGGCTATTTATAAAATGATTAATCTTTTTAAATGAACCGCCTTTTCTGATGAGTCGGTAAAACAGATGTCCATAGTTACATAATAGTTTTGGTCTATAGCCGATAGTGCCCCTAGTATCAGGGGAAGGCAAATTCTATGCACAGTTTCCTATACGGAATTAACGATTCTCTTTTTGTTCTTTTCTCTATAATTTAGGACAATCGCATGCAATATGTTAACTAGCAAAATAATGTTATTAGGCGTAGTTGTTTTAGCGAGGCGCATCTAAATCTCATCATGTGTGTCCCGTTAAAGAAGCAATCTAACACATAAAAGTATGTAAGCAGTGTTAGGAACACACCGGTCGAAGCATGTGAGCCGACCGAAGCAAGACGAGACGGACAAAATTGGCATCGTGACAGCCCGGGAAGCTCAACCCCTTCATCTATGCAACCACACAATTAATGTTATAGTAATACATAATAATTAAGCCTTGTATCTGCTTGCTTATTAATAAAAAGAAATTAAATTTAATTAATTTTTAAATACACTTCCAAATTAACAAAATATATTAAATAATTGTTGAAAATCTTGGCAAGTATGAAGGTCTATAATAAACAAGAAATAGAGTAGTACAGTGTTTAGACAATATATGGTCAGGAAGACATATCAGCCATAATAAACTTAAGGAAATCAAATATATTTGAATGAATAAATGAATAATTTGTGTTTTACTGCATCACTCTCCTTAATTTCGTTTAAACATTGTTATGGCGACGATTTTTATGCAACAAAGCTATAAATAATGTGGGGTGAAAAGTCCCGAGACCTTCCGAGAGATGGCAGCACAAACAAAAAACCATATGATTTTCAGTTAGCGTCAACTCTCGAAAGATTGGTGTAAGATTGTCATGAGATTTTGTCAATTGTTTGTGAGTCGCAGCTGTTTAAGTGACGCTAATTTTGATTTTTACAAAACGATGGAACAAAAAGAATTTCGTATGTTTATTAAACATTGCTTTTTGGAAAAAATACATACAGAACTCAAGAACTGCTTGAGAAGTGTTATAGAACATCTGCTCACTAGAAAGCAACTATATATGGTTTAGTGCAGGAGTTCCCTAACTGTGCGTCGCGACGTCCTGGGGCGTCGCGACTCTATCCTAGGGGAGTCGCGAGACGATACGCACAGGTCGCCTGCACGCGTCGTAATCAGCTACTGCGCGGCGCGGTGCACGTCTCATCAACTACTCAGCAAGCCCGCCCCTCCATTTCCCCGCGCTTTTGTTCGTTCATCGTTCTGTCTTTTGTTTCGGTGCTTTATTTATTCGTCGATTACAAGCGTCGATGAATGAAGTGTTTTGATTTCAAGTGTGTTGTATTTAATTTACGCGCGCGTATTCATTACTTAAAATGGATAACTTTATTCAAATAAATAGAAACGTGTTGAAGACGCAGGAGAGAGTAGAAAAGAAACTGTAGAAAAACGAAAGGAAATATGGAACTTCCCCGATGTGTTGTTTATCATAAGGTGCTGGCTGCTGAAAGTATGCTTCCTAATAAATTGAAACGTCATTTAGAAACAACTCACAAAAATTTACAACAAAAGCTGCGGGATTTTTTTGCAAGAAAATTGCGAGAACTGACACTTCAGACGACATCCTTATTTTCCAGAGCATCTATTCCTTCCAAAGCACTGATCATCTCTTACAATGTCGCATTTTAATAAAAATTTTCCAGAGAATCTGAATCAATACGACTGGATAGAAACCCATTCTAATGGACCCCACCACCATCTACACTTTCAACAGTCGAGGAAGAACAGCTGTTAGAACTATCTTATGATACGAGCCTAAAACCACGATTCGATAAAGACAAACTGTTTCAATTTTGGAGCAATGCATCCCAAGAATATCCTACTATCAATACTACCGCTTTGATGGTTCTTTTACCATTTGCTACGTCGTACTTGTGTGAAACTGGCTTTTCTGCAGTTGCAGTAATCAAATCGAAGTACAGGTCACAAATAAATTTAGAAAAAGAAATGAGAGTAGCAATTTCAAAACTTCAGCCCCGATTTGAGAAGTTATGCTCAGAAAAGCAAGCTCATCCTTCTCATTAATGGTATTGTTTGTAGTTTTTTTTTTTATGTTTTCTAGTAAATAATAATTAAGATTCTATGTTCTTTGGACTTTTCTTTGAATAATAAAGTAATTTTATTGTCTGCTAGAGCTACACACAGGTATCTTCTTTTAGAAGGGCATCGCAAAAAAATTGCAACCAGTAAAGGGAGTCGTATTAAAAAAAAAGAAAGATTGGGAACCCCTAGTTTAGTGAATTTAAATGCAGAATGAACTAATAAAATTAAAATTCAAGAATGGCAAACGTACTTTGAGAAATTATATAAAGAAGAAGAGAATAATGAAGTTATACTTGGAGAAGTTGGAGAAGTAAATCTAAAAGTAACTTTAGAACAGACAGAAAGAATCATAAGAAAAACCTCACTTCAACCTCAGGAGAAAACCTACATCAACAATTAGCACAGCTCTTTACAAACAGTAAAAAAATGGACAAATTCCTACAGATTGGAAAACTAGCATAACAATCTCAATATTTAAAAAACCGGTCAAGTGCAAGTTGAACTTGCGCAATTAGTGTTCCGTACGTTGATTGCTTTTCAAATAAAAAATTTTGTTACAGAGGTATAAAATGATCACACACACCCCAAGTGAGTTTTCAACAAAGTTTGTTTCCAATCTTTACTGAAATCTGATGACCTTGAAATTTTTGTTTTTTTTTATATACCAGATAAATTATTAAAGGTAATGCACTCGTGATAATTTTAGTTCAATCTACACCCCGTGGAGAATATTCCAGAATTTTTTCAAAATTTTTTGATAAGTACTTTTCGAGATAAGGCGGGTGGACAGCGATTTTTCGCGATATTTTTAAAATAATACAAAGAAATGTGCGCGCAAGTATTACATTATATATATATTTTTTACTCGTGTTTTCACAAGCTTTCATTTGACACCACACTCGATTACCTACTAAAAAAATTTTTTTTTCACTTCCGATTTCACCCCCCAAAACTAACCCCTTAAGTCAAAATTTAACTTTCAAAACTACATGGCTCTGATGAGGCCATCAATTCTTATATTAGTGCCAAATTTCAACTTTCTATGACAAATAGTTTCGGAGAAAATCGGGTGTGACAGACGGACAGGCAGACGGACATACACCGAAGTGATCTTATAAGTGTTCCGTACGGAACACTAAAAACGGCAAAATACGTCTCCCGAAAACTACCGAGGAATAACGCTCCTAAATACTACCTTAAAAGTATTAACAAAAATCACACTGGAAGAAATAAACCAGGATATTCAAACAAGAGAGTAACAACAGGGATTTCGCAAAAATCGATCAACCATAGATGCCATATTTATAGTGAGGCAGATAATGGAAAAAGCTAAAGAACTGAACAAACCTGCATATATGTGTTTCATCGACATGAGTCAAGTCTTCGATAGAGTGCAATTAACAGATATTATAAAAATAATACGAGAAAAGCAGACAAACCGGAAGCTAATAAAAATCATACATAATATTAACACAGAATGCAGAACAATTATAAAAGTGGGACATCTACTGAGCAAGGAAGTAAAAAATAAACGCCCGAATAAGAAAACGCGATTTACTTAGTCCCTTTATCTTTAACCTCGTCATGGACAGAATAGTGGAGAATCTTCCAAAACTAGAGGATACAAAATGGGCAACACACTTTTCCACACAATATGCTACGCCGATGATGCAATTCTCATTTCCGATTCTAAGGACAACCTTCAAAAGATCTTTCATGCCTTTATTTTGGAAGAGAGAAAACTGAACACGATTATTAACACAACCAAGACAAAATCCATGGTAGCTTCAAAAGAATTATTAAGACGCAAGCTGGAGATCCAAGGTAGAATTACTGAACAGGTTAATAATGTGACACGTGTAAAACAGCACAAATGATAAGGACAACAGAAATGAAGGTGATGTATGTCCCTAATACATGGAAAAACTATCGACGATAGAATCTGTAACAAAGATCTACAAGAATTAAGTAAGATCCAAGAAATATCCAAATGGACTAGAACTAGAAGCAAACAATAGAATAAACGCGTAGATCAGAGGGACGACAACAGACTGGTAAAAACGGCCGAACTCAATAAATCTTGCGGTAGAAGAACTAGAGGCAGACCGGCGAAAAAGTGGAAGAAATGCTGAACGTCCACACTGAAAGAAATCTAATGAAAATAAAACAGGCAGTATGCCTACTTATATGACACACTATATAAGAAAGAAGAAGAAGAAGAATTTAAATACGGTCGTACAAGCACCGATGATGTACCACGTTCCGGACGTCCAAATGAGGCAGTCAATCCAAAAAACCTAAAAAAAAACACCATATTGTGCAGAATGACCGCAAAGTGAATGTGAGAGAGATAGTTGACATCGTGAAGATATCAACAGAACCCGTGAGGCACATCTGCATATGAAAACGCTTTATGCCCGATGAGTGCCGCGCACTCTCCAGATTGATCAAATGGTGGTGAAATCAGGAAAAAAGGGTTGCGTTTAGCGAAGGAAAAAGTGTTGTTTGATTAAGATAATGCACCAACTCACAACTCCATAAAATCGATGGTGAAATTGGGCTATGAATTGTTTCTTTATTGGCCGTAAACACCATATCTGGCCCCCAGCGATTATTAAATCTTTCCAAATTTGAAAAGGTGGCTCCAGGGAAAGAAAGGTGGCTCCAGAGACAGAAATTTGGCTCAATTGAAGAAATCAAATGGGAAACTGAGGCTTATTTCAGGCAGTACTATATGAAAGGTATCTAAATGTCCGCTGAAATAAGTGTATCGCTCTTGAAGAATAAAATAATAAAATTGGTTTTTCTTCAAAAATTCCCGGGACTTTTTACCCTAGGTAGTATTAGTTATAGAGAGAGGGTTAAGGGTAGTAGACTAACACGTAGACATAAACATTTTTGGTCTGACACATAGATGTTGCTCTTTTCAAAAAATCCATATGATTTTTCGGAAGTGCCAACCTTCAAACGATACGTGTCCATATTTCATGACATTTCGACGATTAGTTTAGTTCTTGATGGGAAAAAATACCGCTCAAGCAAAGCAATGGCTTGATAAGTGTTACGGGGACTCTGCCCGTGAAAAATCATTCATAATTTACTGGTATGCTGAATTTAAACGCGGCCGTACAGACACAAATGATGCTGAACGCTCTGGACGCGCAAATGAGGTGGTTACACCAGAAAACATAAAAAAATCCACAAAATTGTTTTGGATGATCGTAAAGTGAAATTGCGTGAGATAGCTGACACCCTAAAGATATCAAAAGAACATGTTGCTCATGTTTTGCATGAATATTTGGGCACGAGAAAGCTCTGTTCGAAATGGGTACCGCGTTTGCTCACAGTGGATCAAAAACAACAAAGCGTTGGTGATTCTGAGCGCTGTTTGGACCTGTTTAAGCGCAATAAAAAGGATTTTTTCATGCGATATGTGACAATGGATGAAACATGAATCCACCACTACACACCGGAATCAAATCGGCCGTCAGCTGAGTAAACACAAGCCGGTAAAAACGGCCCGAAGCGACCACAGACACAACAGTCGGCTGGAAAGGTTTTGGCCTCTGTATTTTGGGATGCGCATGGAATAATTTTCATCGACTATGCTAAAAAGGGAAAAACCATCAACCGCGAATATTATATAAAGTTATTAGTCCGTTTGAAGGCAGAAATCGCACAGAAACGGCCCCAAATGAACAAGAAAAAAGTGCTCTTTTATCAAGACAATGCACCGTATCACAAATCAATGGTTACGATAGCAAAATTGAATGAATTGAAGTTAGAATTGCTTCCTCATCCACCGTGTTCTCCAGACTTGGCCCCCAGCGACTATTATGTATTCGCAGAGCTCAAAAAAATGCTCGCGGGAAAAAGATTTGGCTCCAATGAAGAAGTTATCGCCGAAACTGAGGCCTATTTTGAAGGGAAAGACAAATCTTTCTACAAGAAAGGTATAGAAATGTTAGAAAAGCGTTGGACTGATTGTATCGGTTTTGAAGGGGACTATGTTGATGAATAAAGTCGAATATTAGAAAAAAAATGTGTTGTAAGCAGCTAGAACAAGAACTTTTCAGCCTACGTGTAAAGATAGTTTTCCAAAATGTATCTGTCAACCCGTCTTTTCTATTTTGTTCTGTTATTGTTGATAGCAACAAAATAAACCGATGGGCAATTGAAAGGTGGATAAAAGATAGTAGCATCAAATTTAAAATCTCATATTTCAAAAACTCCGGTGACAAGAACTGTAACAATAATTTTTCATACGGTTGCGTTTTATTTTGAACTTAAATTTATAACAACTTTCTACAGTTGTTTTAACTGGATGCCTTACACGAGCGATTACAAATTTCAGTTAGATGGTTGCCTAAATCGATCCACATACACTCTGTCAAGTAAGAACGTGACCGCTCATATTCTTGAAAAAAGTGTGTTTCGAGAACATTTTTTGCCAACAATGTATTCTTTGGTGTGCTAACAACGGCGCAATTACCTTAGTAAGTTGTCAAATCGCTTCCTGCATCAATAATCGCCTGGCATTTTCGAGGCATACTGTCGACGAAGTTTTCTGCATACTCCGCACATTTTTTTAAATCTCGGGGGATAGCTGTCAGAATCAGTCCTCAGAGTCAGGCGTTCGGCGATTGTGTGCCACTCTAGTATCTTATCGTGAGCCGAAGTGAGCTGAATTTGACATCGTGAGCACGAAGATGTTGTCGAATGGTCTCATGGAACACATTCAAACCCGATTTTCTTAATTTTGCCGCTCCTTGACGCAGCGTCAATTTCGGGTCCCGTGAAAACAAAGACACGATTCATTTTTTGACTTTTGGACTGACTTTACCTATCGAGCTACGTTTTGGTCAGTCGTCGACATTTTTCGTCTCGTTAAAATCATTTAGCCACTTATTTACAAACGATACCGACTTTTTAATATATTTAGCGGCTGCAACAAAGAAATACTGCCTCGAACCGACGAGCAAACTAGTGACTCATTTTGGATTTCACGTGATTTCGACGAAAGTTCGGAATCGACAGATACTGTTTCTAAAATGCTTCGTAGACAAAGGTTCCCTTTACCGATTTTTGGAACGCTGGAATCGCACCTACCGAAAAAGAATATCATCGCCGACACGTTCTTACTTGACAGACTGTATAACCATTATTACGCGCTGCTAAAAGAATGAATTTAGTATTCTAATCTTGAAAATTAAAATACCTTATAATTTTGACATAATCTAATTCCAAAAATCATAATTTCTCATGCGGTTTAATTATTGCAATATGAACAACTCGACGACCAAAATAAAATAAATATCCTTTATACTTGCCAGTAATTAAATATCATTATTAAACGGAAATTAATCAATCAAACCAAACACATTTATAGTATCAATTTTACTGTTCACCATCAAATTCTTTTTAAGAGCTTTCGTACAGTAAAAATTACACTATACCTGGTAAGTGTTCTGTAAATATTAGAAACAAATAGGAGACAAACAATTAAATTTATATGAATAATGTCATTATAGAAGATTGTCTAATTATAATGGCTATTTAACAAAATTTAACTATTCAAAATCAAAAATTTAATGGAAAAAGAATATGAAGGGCACCGCTCCACCGACCAGCAATTAACAATACTGTGAAAATGGTGCTCGAACAAGTAACTGTGTATTTACATACTAACTGCCAATGCTTTAAACAAGTTATTCAGTATTAATTTATTTTATGGGGCATTTCACTATCACTCGTGTTAATATAATGGTAAGATACAACGACCTGTACCAAGTACGCACACCTAGTACTCTATCGTAAGCTGCCACAGCAGCCATAAGCCAACAGAGTGGTTGACAAAGTCAACACTTCAACTTAAGCGGCGTGGTTTCCGAGGGCATACGTGGTTTAATGTAAAAACTACTGAAAACAGGGAAAGTCCATATTTCAGCAGTCTAACCACTGTTCTCTTATCTGTCAATCTATCCCGAGACGCGTTTCGCAGTATTACAGGTCATCAGTCGGACTAGGATTAACAACGAGAACAGAATTTACTAGTTCTTATCCAGGTATTTACGGAACGTAATGGTAAGATACAGCGAATTATACCAAGTAAGCACACCTAATATTCCATCATAGGCTGACATAGCAGCCACAAGTCGACAGAATGGTTGACAAAGTCAACACTTCAACGCAGGTGGCGCAGTTTTCGAAGGATCTCCCTCAGGCATATGTGGTTAAATGTAAAACTACTGAAAACAGACAAGTCCATAATTCAGCAGTCTACACATTGTTCTCTTATTTGTAAATTAGGTAAAACTCTGTCTAACTTGTCCAAAGTATCGACGGCCAAACAACTAATATTGTGCTTTAAGTTATGCACATTTTTATTAAAGGAACAGCTAAATAGTGTAAAACAGCCATTTAATTTAAAACAGGGCAATACGAAAGCTATTTTTAAACTTGACGTTAACAATAGAAAATATTATACCGGAATATATAATATAAAAAATAATATAGATAAAATTGAATTAACGGATAATACCTGATAACCTTTTACTTTTTAATATTGGCACAGCATACACACTGCAGGGAACTCCCTAAATGGCTACACGAGCAGCACGAGCGCGGACGTAGCGATTCACGATAGTACTGAATCGCTGCAAATTATTCTCGGTGGGAAACAGTTTTCAGCAGTACATTCCAAGAGATGAAGTTCTCTATATAAAAGAGTTTTTAAAGATGCTGGTACAAAGCTGTTCCTCGTAAATTAAAAACTATGTTGTTATTTTTGTTTTACTTTTAATCAGCTTAAGATCAATTTTAGTGGTCTTTTTAGTCGTCGTCTTCCACCATAACAACGCCAGACCACACTCATCTTTGATGATTCGGCTAAAATTGACAGAGCTTGGCCAAGCAGTTTTAATGCATCCATCGTATAGCCTGGCCCTTACACCATTTGTTTCGACTCTAGAGAATCACAGTAAACAAAAAACACAGTAGCGACAGTCTAACTCGGCACCACGTCATATTACTGGTATGTTGCCCGCGAGTTTTTGAAATATTCAAATTTCAAAAAACTAACTCCTTTGGAGATACCACATACATTTTTACAAGCACTAACCGCACAACAAAAACTTCCTCGACCTCTTTTTTATAATTATTCTCAATTATAATCTCAAACGAGTCATTATTAATAACAAATTCGGAGTTCATTATAAAAAGATTCTTTTTGCAATCCAGATGTAAACACAATCCGCGACCGCGCTCGTAGCCATGTTGTTGGTACGATAGGGGACACATGCGTGGTGGTGGTGTTAAGTTCTACAGTGACAAGATTATAGTGTGGCCAAAAAAATGACACATCAAACAAAATGGAACCTATTTGGTTTAATAAAGTTCTTTCAAAATATAAAAAACAACTATCTAATTTTTTACTTTAAACAAAAGGCTTAATACTTTTTTGACACCCTTTATTTTAAACAATAATGAATTTATATTTATTAAGAAAAATGTTTTTTTTTTCAAATAATGTTAGTTTTGTTATATATATTCTGTATTTTTTCCCCATTTTTTTATACATTTTTTTTAATGTTGGCAGCAAGATAATTATTTTAGTAGAACCGATAACGTCAACCTAAAAATAGCTCACCTAAATTAAAAATTATCACATTTAAATAAAAAATAAAGTAAAATAAATAAACACTTACTACACTTGTGCCTCTTCCACTCTGAGAACCCATTCCTCCAGGTTGTGGGCTGCCGGGTTGAGTGTCTTTACCTTTGTCCCCTGAACTCTGAATGACTAAGAATGGCGGAACAGTTGTGTCAGGACAGTCTTTGGTTAAGTTCAAAATATCTAGCTCCCATTCGTCTTCCAGCCAAGAGGGGAGCTCGAGGAGGAGTGAAATATCCATTTCTTGCAGTTCGCGTGGGGTTGCTATTACGATTAGGCCTCCGCCAAGCTGAACAAAGTAGGAGAACATATTTAGACAGTTGTCGGCTACAAAATATTACTACATCGGGGGAATAACATGTTATTATAATTAATTATTCGTCATATTTTAAGTTGTATACTATATACATAAGTCTAATTGTTTTCGGAATATTTGTATAAAAAATGTATATCAATGGACCAACACGGATTCCCGATCGTGACGGAGATTTCGCAGTCTTCTTGACCTGTTTTTAACCACTAATCCAGAGATTTATATCGTCATCGTAAATCCGCCGTTAAGTTCTTCCGACCATAAACTGCTTTCGACATCGAGTATTCTACGTATCAGTGACAGAGAGGCGCCTAAACTGTGTAAAATTTGGCTCTACAAATGCGCTAAATGGAAAGAACTTATGGAATATTTTTGAACTTTATCTGGGTTAGACGTTTGTCTTTGATCTGACCGGGCTAAGGAGGTTTCCGATGTCAGTTTGGCTGGCATGGAAGCTCACATCCCTTTTCTGAAGAAATGCTGCCTTTCCAACAGCAAGCCTTGGATCGATCGAAAATACAAAACTGTCGCTTCCAAAAATCTTGCCTACCGACAATGAAGTGGAAATCCTAACGTCATAAACCGTAAAATCTTCGTCCGTACCTGGAATAGATGCATAGAAACTATCGACGAAGCTAAGGAGCCACAGAATCAAAGAATTAAAAACAAACTTCTTGCCTGGCCCAACAATTTCAGGTCCTTTTGGTCGGTAGCTAAGGTCGTTAGTCAAAATGTCCCTAAATCTACTATACCACCACTCACACAGTCAGATAATATCACTGCAACAATACCTATCGAGGAAGCCAACTTGCAAGCTGAACTCTTTGCTTCACACTCTACTATTTTCAAGGAAAAACACCACCTACTTTTCCCAATGTGCAGATAAGGATGCCACACTTTGCCTTCAGACAGCGTCTCATAAAATATATTTTATTAAAGCTGGACAGCAAAAAAGCTTCTTGTGCTGTTGAAATATCTGCAATAGTACTCACAGTAGTTTTTTGTAGATTTTTCAACCTATCCTACAGAAAGGGAGTATTTCTTTCATGCTGGCAATGCACTACAGTTCAGCAGATACCTAAAAAGGCAAGAAGATCTACCGACCACTGCTTTCAATAATATAGAAACTTATATATAGCTATTAATAATCAGCATCTTCAAAAATATGTAGAAGCATTCAATATTATTAACGACCACTAATATGGCTTTCGTAAGCCAGGATCAACAAGAGATCATCTAACTTATGTCATGTTTGGAATAACGCAACTGAACATTTTAGAGAATCTCGAGAGGTTGCACTTGACATAACCAAGGGATTTGACCCTATTTAACATGACGGATTGTTGACTAAGCTGAGCTCTTATGGGATGTCTGAACAGTTTTATTTATGGCTTATGTAGAACGATCTTTACAAGTAGCAGTTGATGGATTCCTGTCTGATATCTTCACTATCAACGCTGGTATGCCCCAAGGCTACAAAGAACCAGAAATCCAATCCAGACCTTTGCAAATGACAGTATATTGATTTCTTCATTTACTTTGAATGCTCGAGCATCAGCTACTCAAGCAAATATCCGCAGACAGCAGGAAGTCATTCAACTTAATGAAGACATGGAAGAAATTCTATCTTGGGTAACAGTAATCAAGTAAAATTTGCCGCTACAAAAACCCATGTAGGTTTTTTCTAAAAGTTATCGCTGCGGAACCCGACATAGGTATGTAGGGAAACTCGCATTTCTCAAGCGTCGTCACTCAATTTGCAGGGCGTTAACATGTTGCAAGCATGGCAAAGAGAGCTTCTCAAAAGTTGGGAGTATTATTTCGAACTAAACAGCTTCACACTTCACAACAACTTTTATAGCCCAGTCGCCAGGGGTTTTGAAACAACAGGTAGTTTTTTTGACGTAGAATACGATAAAAAAAAGTTTGTTAAAATTTGTTGTACGCTAAACCCACAAAATCCAAAATAAAATCAAAAATTTGGTTTTTTCGGTAACATCTCGAAAAATAAAAAAGATATCGAAAAACTAATAGCAACACGTGAAAGAGCAGGAAACTTTACAAAAAAGGATAGTATATAGATTTTTTCCAGATTTTTTTATTAGCTTGAGTAATTATTAAAAATTCGAATAGGTGATTCAAAAAGTGTAGCGCGTCAAACTGGCTAATTTCAAAGTATACGCGCACCGCTCTAAGGTTAATCGATATTACTTGTTTTCAGAGTGTAAAAAAATTAGATAGCTTTTTGAAGAGGAGAATGTCAGCTTCAGCCGATGATACTAATAATTTTTATTTTTGTTGCTTTATAATTTGTAAAACTTAAAACGAAATTTTTGTTTGCATGATTTTAAAGGGCATACAGTAATTACAAATATTTAATAAAACATATTATTGAAAAAAAAAATCCTTGTGCATATATCATTATTATACCTTAAGTTTCCATATAAGAATAATTAGAAATACCCACATTGTCCGTATTATTTAAAAATTGAGTTTTAAAATATGAAAATTTGCCTGCTGTAGAGCGCCGCCGACAATTTTACGTTCAAAACAGTACGAAATGGTCAACAAAAGGTCCGACATTTTTTTTTTAGTTACAGTCATCAGATTCTTAATCAGCACCCCGAAAATCCCCTTAATAGCCAATTTCAAAATATTGAACGGTGTACAGAAACGTTAATTTAATCATAAATGAGGTTGGAAGCATGATTACCACTATAACTGAAGGGGTTAAACCAGCCATTTTATTTTAAATAATTTTTTAAATTACGGTAAAACTAAAAAAAATAATTTATACAACACAATTTTAGTCGTTGCCAGACTATTCCAGCCGACGATTGTATTAAAATTCAGGTCTAACATCAAACAGTCGCTCACAAAAAACAGCTATGATAGATAGTCTGACAGACATCGATTAGTTAAGAAAAAACTCTACCCTACCTGATTCAAGGCAAAGGCGGAGATAGAATCTTGTTCCTTATGGATTATTCTGACAGGTTCTAGGGACGTCTCAGGATGTGGAATAACTTCGTCCAATTGACTCACAGATCTAAATAATTTAAAAATATACAAGATGTTAATTAAGCACGAAACTAAACGTTAGGACGTAGTGCATTAATTAATTTAAAGACAAACATTTCATAAAATCTAACGTCCGAAAATGCTTAGTTTCAGGGTTTATCTGCTGATTTTAGACATTTTCAAAGACAATTTAGAGTAACCACGGAATAACATCGTCATGATGTCAAACAACATACAGGTTGTTTTTTTTGGTGTAATGTCCTCTTTTACTATACCCTCAAACTTTTGTCTGTTACGCCACTGGGTGCTTTTTCTGAAGCAGCAGCTTAACTCTATTATTCTCTGACTTTCTAAACTCTTACACTGTTTCGCTGATATCTGACAAAAAACACAAATTATGACTGCTTGGCAAATTGTTACTAAAAAATCTACACAATACATTGAAAATTGGGCTTGCTTTAAACCATATCTTCACAGCGATACAGTGCAAGATACGAGAAAAATGCAAGAGATCAAAAAGTATGAGGATACAATAATGAAACTGCTGGCTTAGAAAAAAAAATAGACAGGAAGAATACAAAAAGTTCGGAATGTAAAAAAGGCTGAAAATTATTTTGTATATTGTCGCTCATAACGTTATTCTGTAACCTGATCCAAAAACTATTGATCTAAACATGTATAAAATAAGTTAGAAATATTACAACTTTGATCTCCTGTACATCAGAAACTAACCACTGCGAGATGTACAGTTTGTCAGTAAAAACGTGTCCGCGATAATTTATTTTTAGTAGATGCGATTCTAGCGATTCAATAAAAAATCGTTATGAGACGAAGAATGTCGACGACTTGCCAAAACGTAGGTAGGTAAGCAAAATCACTCCGAAAGTTGGTTAAACCATGAGACCCGAAATTGACGCTGCGTCAAGGAGCGGCAAAATTAAGAAAATCGGGTTTGAATGTGTCCCATGAGATCATTCGACAACATCTTCGTGCTCTTGATGTCAAATTTCGAAGCACGTTGAATAAATCTTTGCTGGGCGAAAATTACGTAGCGAAGCAGCTCGCTTGGGCCCACAATAAGATACTAGAGTGGCTCTCACAATCGCTGGACGTCAAACCTATTGAAAACGTTTGGTCTCTTGTAAAGAGAAAGCACAGAGGACTTTGACTCAGTTGTCTCGCGAGATTCGAAAAATTTGCAGAGTATGCAGAAAATCTCGTCGACAGCATGCCTCGAAGGTGCCAGGCGATTATTGATGCTGGAGGTGATTGGACAACTTACTAAGGTAATTAATTGCGCTGGTGTTTGCACACCAAAGAATGCATTGATGGCAAAAAATTTTTTTCAAGAATACGAGCGGTCCCGTTCTTACTTGACGGACTGTATGTTAAGAGGAACTTGTCCTAAAACTGAATAAGGAATTATGTTCCAAGGATAAACCATGTAACTTTATAACCTTATATAAAAAATAAATTTATTATTATTTAATTAATATAATTAAATCCGAAGTAATTAACTCTTTCAGACAGATATTTCAAAAAAAGGGACAATATATTTGTGTTTAGTATCATTTATGACATAATAATACACCGAAATTCCCATAAATCTAAAAAAACAAGTGTTTAATTTTTGTATTTTGCCTGTGGCCACCTACAGATTCGAAACTATGGCTCTGGCATAGAAAAGTGAAAATAGGTTGAGAATAATGCAAAGAGCCATGAAGAACAATGCTGGGAGTTTCTCTCAAGGATAAGATTAAACACGAAGAGATAAGACGCAGAAAGGGTACAAAAGATATTATCGAACAAATTACAAAAATGAAATGGAGTTGGGCAGGACATATTGCAAGGGATAATGGTAATAAATAGACATCAAGAATAACCTTTCGGCGACCTAAACAAATAACACGAGGACGAAGAAGACCGCCAACGAGATGGATAGACGACGTGCCCAGAATAGATGGAAAATATTGATGTCGGAGAGCTCAAAACAGGGATGAGTGGAGGAGCTTGGAAGAGGCCTATGTCCAAGAGTGGACGAGATGTGGCTAATGATGAATACACCCTCTGTCCAAAGAGTTCGTGGACTGATCTTTTCCCCGGCCTTTAAGCAGCGCCACCTCGTAAACAACAGTAAAAAGCTTGAAGTTACATCTGTAAACAACATATTTGTATTCAATCAGCCAGTTCTAACCAATCAGTGCCGTTTAGTAAACGTGCGAAGTGTGATAGAACAGCGAGCAGTGATCAAATTTCATGTGCAACCGGGTAAAACAGCTACTGAGACACTCGATTCTTTGAAAAAAACTTACTGTGATGATTGTGTATCATGTTCACAAGTGTTTGAGTGGTTTAAAAACGCTTTAAAAAAAGAACAGGTGACGCCCGAGGATGATGTAAGGTCTTATGCAAACGGACCGTCCCTTTAATGCAAATTGATGGCAGAAAAACTTCACATTTCTAAATCAGGTGCTCAAGACATTATCCGGAATGTGCTGAAGAGGAAAGTGTGGACGAAGTTTGTCCCTCATAGCCTGACATCCGAACAAAAACTACTGACTGAACTACATGGGTGTCATGATTCGACCGAAACGATGGCACGCAAAAGATTTTTTCTTGCATTACGACAACGCGCCCGCTCACACGGGTGTGATTGTGGTGCGGTTTTTGGCGCGAAAACAAGTGTTCGTTCTCCGCCACTCTCCTTATTCGCCTGATTTAGCCTCTAGTAACTTTTTTTATTCCCAAAAATCAACTGCAACATGAAGGTCAACGCCTTGACGATTTGGAGGACATTAAAGCCACTGCGACGCACGAGTTAAACAGTTTCACATGAATGTATAAATATTCTGAAGGTTGTATTGAGATCGGAGGGGACTATGTACATTTGAAGTAATAAAATGTTCACTTTTAATTTTTCTATTTTTTTATTAAGGCAGTTTAGGAACTTTTTGGACAGATGGTGTATATCTAGCAAAAGAAACGTGAACATGTTAAAAAATCAGAAGTTTAAAGCATACATACCTTCGTTTTCCAAACACAGCCCTTATAAATATATCTTGCACAGATTCTTGGTGTACCAAATAATGCCATAATAGTCTAGCAGAACTTGCTGAACTCTTATTTGCAAATGGAGTATTATGGGGTTCCAAAAGTTGCCTAAAATTAATGTAAAATATAATTTAATATATAGGTACTCTATGGCGAGATATGATGATAAAATTGAGGTTCGACTATTAATAATTATTCCTAAAATTTGTTCATTATTACAATCACTAGCAAGGAAAAATTTTCATAATAGTACTGAACCTATAAAAAGGGTCGACTCCCACCACCTTTCCCTGAAGCAATATCGCTTGAAAACTATAGGTCTCGTTCCTACTTTAGTAGTAGTAGCATGTACTAAATTTGAAATCTATATCTCATTTAATTTGAGAGTTACAGTTCCAACAGATAGACGAAAATATTTCGTAATTCAAGGACTAAAACGGAATGAGATTTTTTCATAAACAGAATACTTCATTTAGCAAATAAAATTAAACGAAATTGTATTTTCAAGTTGAGGATTTATTTTTACCCGGTTATATTACTCAGGAAATAAAAATACTAACAAAAAAACTCTTCCCTCCCTATCTTCAAATCATCAAGAACGTGTCCACGATAATTCATTCATTCAAACTAGAGCTGACAGAAGATGTAAAAAATTCCATGCGAAGAATCATTCATGGGTTTTTCATTGAAAAAATCTCAACTTTGGACCTAATTCTAGAGGCTGTTAAAAGTAACCCACAGATACCAAAGATGGGCAGGACGAAGTTGTGGGACATTTTAAAATCAATCAATTTTCGTTGCGAAAAATTTCAAAGAAAATCCTTGTTAATTGAAAGGGGAAATTGTACGCTGGAGAAGAGATTATCTGCGAAAAATTAGACATTAGGGTTCTCAAGGAAAACGTATTTATTATTTAGACGAAGATGTCAAATTCCGTTGGAGAAATCTTTGCTGAACGAAGATCACGTCGCGAAGCAGCTCGCTTGGGCCCACGATAAGATATTAGAGTGACTCCCACCATCACCAGACGCCAACCCTATTGAAAATGTTTGGTCCGTCGTAAAGAGGAAGCTCAGAGGAAAGACTGTGAGGACTTTGACGCGAGATTCGAAAAATTTGCAGAGTGTACAGAAAATCTCGTCATGGCATGCCTCGAAGATGCCAGGCGATTATTGATGCAGGAGGCGATTGGATAACTTACTAAGGTAATTGCGCCGTTGTTAGCACACCAAAACAATGATGGCAAAAAATGTTCTCGAAACATAGTTTTTCAAGAATACGAGCGGTCACGTTCTTACTTGACAGACTGTACTTAGTACGTTACTAGAGTAAATGTAGAAAATTGTCACTATTTTGTTAAACATAAAACTTCGCTCACTGAATACTAAATTAGTGTGTGAGTTAAATGGAAAGGATCATTGTATTAATATTAATAATTTTTCATGTTACACTGACACTGTAGATGGTCAAGAACTTGAACTCTTTCCGTCTATTCATCATGGGGTGAAAAAGCCCGAAAATTCTGAAGAAAAAACAATGTTTTTGCCAAAAATTATTCATAGTTGCCTTCAGGAGCGATACACTTATTCCAGCGATTTTCCAACATCTGAATACCTTCCATATAAGTACGATTTGTCGAGCTCTCTAAAATCTCTCAGTTTCCCCTTCGACTTCATCATTTGAGCCAAATTCCTTTTCCTGGGGCCACCTCTTCAAATTTGAAAAAAAGGTAATAACCGCTGGGGGCCAGACCTGGTGAATACTGCGAATGAGAAAGCAATTCATCAATCAATTTCAACATCGATTTTATGAGCTGGTGCATTATCTTGGTGAGACAGCACTGACTTCGCTAAATCCGATCTTTTTTTCTTGATTTCACCATTCAAACCTTCCATCGAACCAACGTAATAGTCTCCGGTGATTGTTCGCTCCTTCCCAAAATAGTCGATTAGCATTATTTCATGCACATTCCAAAAAATACTTACCAGAACCTTTCCAACTGATCTTTGTGTTTTTGGTCGCTTCGGTCGGCTTTCATGCAGTACCAGCCACTCTGCGGACTGACTGTTAGACTCAGGCGTGTAGTGATGGATCCATATTTCATCCATTGTTACGAATCGACGTAAAAACTCCTTTGGATTACGCCGAAACAGTGCCAAAAAGCGTTCTGAATCTTCGACAAGTTGCTATTTTTGATCAATAGTGAAAGTGAGCGGTATCCATCAGACACACACTTTTCCATATGCAAATATTTATGCAAAATATGCCTCACGCGTTCTGTTGATATTTTCACGAGGTCAGCTATCTCTCTCACTTTCAGTTTGCGGTCATTCAGAACAATATGGTGGATTTTTTTGCGTTTTGTGGAGTGACTACCTTATTTGGATGTCCAAAACGTGGTGTATCATTGGTGCTTTTACGACCATCGATATATAGTTGCTTTTGACGTACCATAATACTTATCAAGTCATTCTTAGGTTCTGGCTGTATTTTTTCCCCTCAAAAAACAATGTTTAATTAACACACGAAATTCTTCTAGTTCTATCGTTTTGGCAAAATCAAAGGTAGTGTCACTCAAACAGCTGTATCTCGCAAACTAATAGACAAAATGTTATGAAAATTTTACACGAATCCTTTGAGAGTTGACACTAACTGAAAATCATGGGTTTTTTGTTTGTGCTGCCATTTCTCGGAAAGTTTCGAGGCTTTTCACACCACGTAATATCCTAGGAAACTAAATACTTTTCGTCTAGAACATTAAATCACGGAAAACCACATTGTTTGTCCAATATTTAAAGGCATGTCTTTCGCTAACCAAAGCAAGACACTCTGAACGGAAGGCAGTAGTGTAAGCCAGACTGTGATAACTTTATATTCCAAAGGTCACCTGCATTGTTATTAAATGAAAGTACACGGGGCCATTTGTCAGCGCAAAAGAGTTTAAAGATGTTATCGTAAAACATGAATAAAATGTAGATTTTTTAATTTTAAAACGGAAACGTCGACATGGATATGTTGTAGCTAAATCATAAAGGGGAAACCAATGATATTGCATATGAAAGAACCTAAAACGTTTAAAAATATTCATTTTATTATTTAACTTGTGTATACATCTATTTCTATAAATTAATTATTTTAGTGCCCCGGTATCAAGCATAAGAATTCTCCGAAAATACTCGGTCGCTAGATAAAATAAGTTTTTCTAAATGATTCTGGATGCTATGACTACAGCATCAATTTTGTAAATTTTGATAAAATAACATACGTTATCTTTGACAAACCACTTTCTCTTAATTTGCACATTAATAATATTATTTGAAGAGGAATTACAATGTTTATATTTATAAAGAGAGCTACAAAATATATTAACGACAAAATGGTGCTTTCTTGTTCGTACAACAGTTTAGTAACCAGTATATTAAAGAGAGATAAAAACCAATATTTACCTGTACTTTTGGATTGGTGGACCCGTTGTGTTTTCCACGAAACACCCTGGAATATATTCTGCTGGAGTATCTCGTAATTCTAACTCTCGTCTTAGATTTTCCTGCCATTTAGCCAGACTTCTTAGGGAACTATGGATAAGCGGGCTTGCTACTGGAAGTTCCGATGTTTCGAGCCCAGCAATCTAGTGAAAAATTAAATAATTATACAGGGTATTTCAAGTAGCGAAGTGGCAGCAAATTTGTTGTTCCTACTATCTTCTCTTTTTATTTTTTTTTTTATAGACATAACATATGTGCTGCAAGAAAATCCCGAAAGCGATACAGGAGCGACGCGGGTGCGGAAAAAGCTATTCATGTCGGTCTTGAATAGCTGCAAGTTGTACTCGGTGGGAAACATAGCCCTGGGCAAATCATTCCAAAGGGATGATGTTCTCCATATAAAAGACTGCTTGAAAAGTATTGTATGAGGAATAATACGGATGTGATGTATTAGAACGACATGTATTAATAACATGCACCGATGGGAGAGGAATTAAGCGGGCCTCATCCACCGAACACTTTCCATGAAAATACTTGTAGAATAGCCTCAAGTTGCTAACTGTTCTTCGATGTTCCAAAGTATCAAGCTTTCGGATGAATTGTGGGTCGCCAATCAGGCGAATAGAATCCAACAAATGCAGCGTATGTTTGGGAGCAGAGTCCCAAACAAGAAGCAGTATTCCATCGTCGGTGGAATTTGAGATTCGTACAGAATTAACAGTTGTTATGCAGTGTAAAGCTGTCTAATTCGAAGTAGTATTCCCAGCTTTTGAGAAGTTCTCTTTGCTATGCATGCGACATGTTCATGCCGACGCACATTTGCTCCCAGGTCAACGCCCAACAACTTGAGTGACGATGCTAGAGGAATGCATTGTCCCGACATAACTATGTCGGGTTCTGTAATGTTAAGTTTTTTACAAAAAATTGCCGCCTGGGTTTTGATAGCATTAAATTCTACTTCGTTACTGTCATTTCCAGATAAAATTTCTTCCAGGTGTTGTTGCAGACATGTGTTACATAAGTTACAAGATTTCCTGCTGATCTTTGCTTACGACAGCCATATTGATGATCGTTAATAATATTAAATCCTTCTAGATAATTTAAAAAATACTGATTGATAGCCTTTTCCATAACTTTCGATATTGTTGAAAGTAGTGCGGCTGGTCGGTAGTTTTTTGGCACGGTCTTCTTGCCTTTTTTGAGTATCGCCTGAACTGTAGCGCATTTCCAACAGGAAATAAATATTCCTTTTCTGTAGGATAGGTTGAAAGATCTACAGAAAACTGGAGTTAGTTTGCTCGCGTATTTTTTAGTACTACGTCGGGTACTCCATCAGTGCCAGAGGCTGTGTTGGTGTCTAGCTTCATTAAAATAGAGACAAGATATTGAATGTACTTGCGCTAGTAATAAACGATTACGTTAATAAAACTACTATATTAAATATTGGGCTGCTTTTCACGACCTGATTATAGGTATAAGCTTTTCCATTAGTATTTCCAAACAAGAACAGATTTATGCGGCTTAGTTTTCGTCAGATGGCAACGTTTAAAATAGTCTAGGTAATTTTAGAAATACGAGGGCTAACTTTTAAGTTTTTACAAAAACAATGAAAGAAAAAAAATTTTTGGTACAAATCGTTTTATTGTTATCAAAATATTCGCCTTTAAGATTTATATACTTTTGCATGCGTTCGAACCAATTCTCAAAACATTTCTTCGACTCTGAAGTTGGTACCTCGAAAACATGGTTTTAGAAGGATTCAACAGCATCTCGAGGTGATGAAAATCGCTGTCCGCTCATTTTTTTTGACACTTGAGAACAAAAAGAAGTCCTTAGGCGATAAATCAGGTGAATAAGGTCAATGAGACATTAATTCGATATTTTTTCTGACAAATAATTAATTTTTTGACGTGCTGTGTGAGAGCCGGTATTGTCATGATGAAGAATGATGCAACGTTTTCGATTGTTTTTCCTGATTTCATCGATAACTTCTGGCAAAAAAACTGTTGTATACCATTCAGCATTAACTGTTCTTCGATCCTCTAAAGCAATGGTCGCAACATGTCCAGTATAACCAAAGAAACAAGCAATCATTTTCTTGGAAGGGCTTTGCGAACGAACCACTTTTGTTGGATTCGGTTCATCTTGGAACACCTAAACGGTTAATTGTTGCTTAGTTTCCGGCTCGTACGAATATATCCAAGTTCCGTCTCCTGTTACGCCGGATTTTGCATATCCTCGCTTGAATTTTTTGAGCATTTTCTTACATCAATTGACCCGAGCCTCTTAAGTTTCGGTCAAATTATGCGGAATCCATCGGTAATAGATCTTTTTCAGAGCTAAATATTCAAGCAAATCGAATGTACTGCAGTCTTCGTTATGCCTAAGAATGTCTCTATCTCACAGTAAGTCACATGCCGATCCTCTTCAATCATGTTGCGCACAGCATCGATGTTTTTTGGAACAATAACCGATTTTAGTCGACCTTGACGAAATTCATCGCTCACAAAAGCAGGACCATGACGAAATTCTGCAAATCAATTGTAAACAGTCTGATGGTAAATAAAATATAGGCAAGCTTTGAATAATTAAATAAACTAGTGAAGAAGGGGCTCCTAAAAGATAATAGAAACTCCAATACAAACATCATGAAAGATAACTGCAACATGAAAGTATTACCAAAAGTTGAACGAAGCGATTCGAGGCATTATTGTTGAGTTAGGTCTTTACTAAAATTGTAAAAAATCATGCAACGAAAACCTTCACGTGAAATGTTCATTTGTCCACAAAACTATTTTTTTTTAACGCTCACTGTAAACAAACTACTCAGCCAATTTCTAAGCTGCCACTGTTTTAACAAAAACAAATGTCAAATTTTACAACAACACATATCAATAACGCCATATAGTGGTCGTTTGTAAAACCTTAAAAGACGGCCCTGATAATGTAAAACTATTACTAAAACTGTACTTACAGATAAGAAATCATTTAGTCTATTTTGAGCTATTCTCAATGTTGCCAGTTTCAATACAAGCCATGAATATGAGTTCGGATCCGAATGTTCGTTGTTCACTGTTTTGATCGTTGTCGTAGGAGCATCAAACACGTCTTCGTCTTCTTCTTCCTCTTCATTTTCGCTTTCCTCTTCATCTATGTAGTAACCAGTAGTTGATGGCTGAAAAAAATAATGACGTTTTAACCTACAACATATAAAACAATAGAAAAATTCAATCTAATGTTAAGATCTTACGATACTCTAAACATTTTAAAAATCAATTTCTTGAATTTTTAAAAAATTGATTAAGCTGGTCTTCAGTTACTGTTCAGTTGGAGGTATTAAGTTTCCTACTGAAAGTAATAAGAGTAATTTTTCCGGTTAGATTTAATGTTCTTATTATTGCGTAGACAAATGACGCTACGGACCGCGGAAAGCGTCACTTTTCCACTACCAATATTTTAGAAACTATTTACATGATATGGTTCCTGTAATATACAACGAATTTTAAATAAAATTCAAATATACAATCAATAGTTGTGATGGCGCCATGAAAAAACTGACATGGATTGAATAGTTTTAAGCCATCATGTATAATTTTTTTGTATAGAAATGACTTGAAGTTGCACCCTATATAAATATATGCCTCACCTTTTGTAACAAAAATGCCAAAATACTCATCTCTGGAGGCACGAACTGCTCCCTATAAGTAGGTTTATCCTCCTTCATAATACTAGGTTGGTGGCCCAACAATTTAGTGTTCAATTTAACCCTTTGTTTATTTAACCAATTAGCCGGGCCACTAGATTCTTCACTAGGTGTTTGTACACTGTTTTGCGTTTGTAATCCAGGTGGGTGGGCAGCTTGGTTACTGGTAAGGCTTGCTGTACGTAAGAGTTTTTTAACACCACCACCAAATAACCTGAAAATATAAAGGGTATTTAAGCAAATCAAGTGTAAATACGGAAATAATGGTGACACTAAAAAAAAACAAATAGTAAAAAACCAAGTGTAAGTACGGAAATAATGGTGACACTAAAAAAGAAACAAATAGTAAAAAACCCGCCAAGTGCAAGTCAGACACGAATATATAAAAAGGAAGAGATCTTTGTAGTAAATACTTTAAAATAAATATTTACTACCTAAATATTTGTTTAATTATAAACAAACCAAATTAAATTATTTTGTCTCGGTATCTATTCGTTGGGCACCAGTCATCATGGAAATTTATTTTATCTTGATCGGTTAAATGTTTAAAGCAGTAATGAACTGAAAAGTATATGAGTATATTACTGATTACACAAAATAAGTACTGATATTTCGTAGCTCTTAGTCCCGGTTAAATTCACAACTTTTCATGCACCATATCATCACATCAAATAGTTTTTTTTATACCAGATAAATTATCAAACATAATGCACTCGGGATAATTTTCGCTCAATTTACACTTTACAGAGAATATTCCAGGCTTTTTTTGAAATTTTTTGATCAGTACTCTTAGAGATAGGGTGTCGGCCCAGCGATTTTTGGGCATTTTTTAAAAAATAATATAAAGAAAAGTTTGCGCGAGTATTATACAGTCAACACTCTATATAGTGAAAGACCAAAATGTTGACCGAAATTTCACTATAGAAAGTTTTTCACTATATAAAGAAAAAATCCGTAGATATTGCTATGTATGTATTTTATATTGGTAATCATTTACTTGTATTTTATAAGGTACAAGCAACAAAAAAAAAATTGCAAAATTGAATTATTAGAAAAAATTTTATTGAACATTTGAAAGTTTTAATAGTACATAGCATGTACAGGGCTAAATACATACATAAAGTCCGTACGTTATATCTTTACCCGTGCGTCATAGTTTTCAGGTCATATAAAAGACGACTATTATATTATTTGTCTCTTTTCACCAATAAATCGTAGGTATTGGTAAAAAGAGACAAAAAATATAATAGTCGTCTGGGATATTGCCTGAAAACTATGACGCACGTGTAAAGATATGACGTACGGACTTTATGTATGTATGTACTACATACGAAATAAAAAGAATAATACAAAATCTGTTAATACATGTGTACATACTACGTGCATACGTACTAGGAAAAATAATCAGTTATTTTCTGTTTCGGTAATGATGTTTTATGTTTTTTATAATACCCTGGTCCATAGGTTGCAATTTGGAGGTCATGTTTGGTGGAAAAAAGATCAATTCAATATTCTTTAATTTTTTACTTACAGTAACTGGATGTGCAGGACAATTGTTTATAAACATCACAATCTTTCGCTTTTTTCTTCATTTTTTGTGTCCAGTTCTTTGATCCATCTTTCGAAAATCTCAGAAGTCATCCATGCCTTTTTATTATTGGCGTAATCTAACTCCAGAGATTTAACTCCTTTTAAACAACGGGGATTTTTGCTTTTACCTATGAGCAGTAATTTCAGTTTTTCTGAGCCATCCATGTTTGCTCCAACCATAAGTGTCACCCTTTCTTTACTTGTTTTAACACCAAAACATTTATCACTTTTAAAAGCCGAAGTTTTATTTGGCAAACATTTAAAAAACAAACCGGTTTCATCACAATTGAAAATGTTTTTTGGCTCGTACTTTTTCAATGCACTTTTTAAAACAGTTTCAGTCCAAATGTCACAGTCCTCCTGACTAACGCTTACATTCTCGCCAGACACTGTCTTGTAAACAATTGAATTGCGAGTCTTCCAGGCACTCAACCACCCTTCACTAGCTTGAAAATTAACGCCGTTAAATTCTTTAGCAAATTGTAGAGCCTTTTGCTTTATTAAATTTCCCGATATTGGTACGTTTTGATGCGTACGGGCCACTTGAAACCATCGTAAAACTGCTTCATTTACATCCTCGTAAGTACTCACCCGTACTCGTTTTCGACTGCTTGGAACACTAGGTTTCTTGATGATACTGTCGCGACTTTTTATTATCAGAGAGACGCAACTTGGAGAAACACCAAATTTTGCAGCAACATCAATTTTTTGCAGCCTTTATCAACTTCCTCCAAAACTTTAATTTTCTCAGCTAAACTTAAACACACTCGCTTGGACATCTTACTTGATTCTTAAACAAAAAGAAACTGAACCTGAATTTGCGAATTACTAGGCCTCGACTATAAAATGGGTTTTTCCCCGGGTTTCTATAAAATGGGTTATTCCCCGGGTTTCTCACAGAAATCTACCTGGTTTATTAGGAGTTATAAACGCGTTAAGAACCTTTTCAAAAGAATGCGTCATAAAAATGGAATTCGTGCTAATGTTAGATAAAAATGGAAAACCCGAAATGGCCAAGATCTCAATAAATGCATAAAAATTTATACATAAAATTCCGGTAAAAATTTTATTATATAGAGTGTTACTATTTTACAGATTTACTATATGCAGGGCTTTTTACATGAAATTTCATTAAAATATTCTAGGTCTTGAAAAAATTGCACTATAGAGTTTTTCACTATATAGAATTTCACTATAAACAGTGTCGACTGTATATATATTTTTGAACTTACGTTTCCCAAGCTTTTATTTGAAACCGAACTCGATGAAATCGCAAAAAAAAAAATTTCCACTTGGATTTCACCCCAAAAACTAACCTCTTAAGTCAAAATTTAACTTTCAAAATAACACCACTCTGATTGGCCCATCAATTCCTATAGTTATACCAAATTTGAACCTTCTATGTCAAATAGTTTCGGAGAAAATCGGGTGTGACAGACAGACACCGATGTGATTCCATAAGTGTTCCGTACGGAACACTAGAAATGCTCAAAAAAGAGTGAAATAATCTTATAGTTTATAACAAAATTCAATTGTCAGTCCGGACTAAAAGGTAGGAGTTTTAAATTCTTATTACAGCTCACATATAGTATTGGATTCATAAAGCTGGAAGTACCAATTTTAAAGAGTGACAAAATAGGTTTTTGAAGTCACTAAAAAGTCAGCTAGCTTTTAAAGTAGATTTTAGCAATATATGAGGTTTCAACCTTGAACATAAATTCAGTGCACCAACACCTGTAATCAAATAAACCTCATATACTCGCTCTACGAGGTGTGGCTAGAAAACAACCGGACTGATGTTATTACCTCGATAATATTGGTGCCGCGCGGTTGGCAATGGTGGGCCGTTGAGCTTAAATACCCCTTTACCTATTCCGCCATTATGATGACAGTGCAGTTTCCAATTCGGCTGCAGTGCTAGTTTAAATCAGATAGTGTATTTGCTCTCCGTCGGAAAAATGCTTAGTGTCAACCAACGTTAAGCAACGAGTTAACGTGAATTTCTGGTTGAACTTGAAAAGTCTGCTACAGAAATATTAAGTTTGATGCAAGAAGTGTATAGTAATGATTGTATATCACGAATTTAAGTTTTCGAGGGGATAAAACGATTCAAAGATGACAGAGAAAACGTCACAGATGAACCCCGCGTTGAGCGTCCACGGATGGAAAAACTAACAACATTGAAACGATCAAACTGTCAACCAAGTTTACTATAAATAGGTTTTGACCATTCTTTCTAAACATATGAGAAGGAAAAAATCTGAAATGTGGAAGAATCTGTCTTGGATCCTTCACCAAGACAACGCATCCCTACTCATCTGACGTTACACCATGTGACTTCTTTAGTTTTCCAACGTGAAGAGTAAGATGTGAGGAAAACCCGTTTTGAGTCCGTTGACGCCGTGAAGACAAAAGCGCCGGAGGTTATAATAGACGACCTGTAGTACTGCTTCTAACCATGGGAAATTCGTATGGAGTGGCATAGGGATCAAGAAGGAGTGTATATTGAAGGGGATTAGACTTTTAATGTCAAAATTCAAAAATAAAGTTTTATAAATTCAGTCTGGTTATTTTCTAGCCAGACCTCGTATGTGGGTAGTTCATCGACCAGCACAGTTAACTTTTTCTATCCTGGGTATGACTTTTATTCCCGGTTTAGGAATAATTTTGGTATCTAACTTCTTGTCAGAAGCGATCTCTCTCGCCAAGCAGAAGAGGCTCTGAAGCCCCAAAATTTTGATATTGTGTGGGTAAGTAAAAACATAACAAACCACAAGGTCCTCTACTACCTCTATCGGTTAATATGTGATACTACTAACTTTAGAATATTTTTCGCTTTTCTAGCCGATGTAATCGATTATTAATAGATTAATCACCCAAGAGGCAAAATTGTCATCCTGAGCGACTTTAATGTCCACAGAATTAAATCGCTGAAAAATCAGTGACGAAGAGATCGGCATTCTTCTTGACCTGTTCCTGATCACTAATCCGGAGATTTACTCGTTATTGTAAATCCACCATTCTTTTGACCTTCAACTAGTTTCAATATAAATATTCTACTAATTGGTTACAGGGTCTAATCTGCACTAAAAATTTTTTGATTTGGCACTATAAATCTGCTAAATAGGAAGAATTTTCAAACTTGTTCCTTGCTGAGATGTGTGTTTTAGATCCAACCCTCGTAAAATATGACATGGAATACCGGAAAAACTATTCTTATAAATAAAATTTTATACTTTTATAGTACAACAAGAGCTACCTTTTAAGTTTTTACAAAAACAATGAAAGAAATTTTTTTTTGTTACAAATCCTTTTATTGTTTTTTAAAATATTCGCCTTTAAGATTTATACACTTTTGCATGCGGTCGAACCAATTCTCAAAACAGTTTTTCCATTCTGAAGTTGGTACCTCAAAAACATGGATTTGAAAGGATTCAACAGCTTCTTGAAGTGATGAAGATCGCTGTCCACGAATTTTTTTTTTGAGATTCGGGAACGAAAAGAAGTCGTTAGGCGATAAATTAGGTGAATACGGACAATGAGATATTGATTCGATATTTTTCTCTGTCAAATAATTAATTGTTTGACAAGCTGTGTAAGAGCTGGCATTGTCATGATGAAGAATGATGCGAGGTTTTCAGTTGTTTTTCCTGATTTCATCGATGACTTCTGGCAAACAAATTGTTGTATATGATTCAGCATTAACTGTTCTTCGATCCTCTAAAGCAATGTCAGGTATAACCAAAGAAACAACCGATCATTTTCTTGGAAGTGCTTGCGAACGAACCACTTCTGTTGGATTCTGTTCATCTTGGAACACCTAAACAGTTGATTGCTGCTTAGTTTCTGGCTCGTACGAATATATTCAACTCTCGTCTCCTGTTACGACGGATTTTGCATCTCCTCAGTCGAATTTTTTAGCATTTCCTTACACCAATTGACACGACCCTGTTTTTGAGTTTCGGTCAAATTATGCGGAATCCGACGGAAACAGATATTTTTCACAGCAATGTTCATGCAAAATCGAATATACTACAGTCTTCAATATTCCTAAGGATGCCTCTATCTCACGGTAAGACACATGCCGATCCTCTTCAATCACCTTGCGCACAGCATCGATGTTTTTTGGAACAACAGCCGATTTTGGTCGATCTTCACAAAGTTTATCGCTGACGGAAGCACGACCATGACGAAATTCTGCAAACCAGTTGTAAACAGTCTTTTCTGATGGTGATTCATTCCCAAAAATTGAACGAAGCGATCCGAGGCATTGTTGTTGAGTTAGGTCTTTACTAAAATCGTAAAAAATCATCCAACAAAAACTTTCACGTGAAATTTCCATTTGTTCACAAAACTGTTTTTTTAAATGCTCACTGTAAACAAACTACTCGGTCAATTTCTGAGCTGCCACTGTATTAACAATAACATATGTCAAATTTTACAATAATAGTAATGTCACATCTCAATAGTGCCAGTGCAGTGGTCGTTTGTAAAAACTTAAAAGGTGGCCCTCGGATTATAACTCATTTCCCGTTATTTACGGCATAATATTCTTACTTACTTGCCCCAAGAATCTGAATTAAATGTGTGACCAGTAACATGGAACAGGATCACACAGTCACATGTGACAAGTCCGTACAACAGCAAGGCCAAATAGGTCGCGGTAAATGCCTCACAAAGAAGCACAGTCAATCTAGGTGTGTCTTCATCTTTTTCTCTTGCGAGAAGTGCTCTAAGACTCGTAACGCCGGGCCATTTCGGAGGCAGAGTCACAATTTGCAGTCCTTCGTTTACGGAAATTTTTCTTTTACGGCCCACGAGGTAAGTGGAAGTAATATCCTGTAGAAAAAGGGATTGTTTTAAATATCTTAATTTAAATGTATTAAGTGTTGTTACAGTTGCGTGCAACAGTTTTGGGCCAAAAATATTTTTGTGATTAATTGAGTTATAAAAGGAGAAGAGAAAAAAACCAAATACACCTTCATAAACTACTTAAATTATAATAACAACATATACAACTAAAAAATCTTCTACTATAAATAACTATCATTCCTCACAAAAATAACATTTTTCGGTTATTGATAAGTATCGGGTAAACTTCTAAGAAACTGTGATTTACTCAGTTATGTTTACATTTCTGATCATGAATCCAGGTAAACAACAAGAATTTAGTTCACTTCATAATTGTGTATCAGTATCATTGAGGGAAGATGCCGAAGCGCAGGTCATTAGACATTCGGAAAACTGTTATAAAGTTGTACAGTAAAGAAAAAGTTTCACGTGATATAGCTGAACTTTTATCCATAGGAAAAACAACGGTTAACAACATAATTAAAAAATGGAAAACTATAAGTACTCTGAATGATAAACCATGTTCTGGAAAACCAAGAAAAACAACTATTCGTGTCGACTAAGTAATTAAAAGAAAAGCAGTTGCAGACGTAAAAAGAATGATTGCCCGTGAATTACGTGAAGAAAATTTAGCTTATATCAGTAGGAGGACTGTTTCTCGCAGACTAAGACAAGTTGGACTTGGACGTGTTGGAGTAAAAAAAACCGTTCATCAGTAAAAAAAAAATAAGGTCAGATTAGAATTTGCAAAAATACACCAAAATTGGCCAGTTGAAAACTGGAAAAAGTTGCTGTTTTTGGACAAAACTAAAGCTAATTTATTTGGAAATGATGGACGAATATCTGTTCGACGACCAAAGGGTACTAGACACGATTTTCGGTATCAAATACCGACCATTAAGCATGGTGGTGGTAGTATTATGCTTTGGGAGGCTTTTTCGTGGCAAGGCGTTGGTCCAATAGTTAAAACTGAAGGTACTGTGGACGCTGTTATGTACAGAGCTATTCTAGCAGAACACATGCTCCCTTATGGACGTCGAAATATGCCACGAGGATAGATTTTTCAACGAAATAATAATCCGAAACATTGATTCAAGCTTTTGCAAGAATTTTTCAAAAAGAAAAATCTTTGAGTTTTAGAATTTCCAAGTCAATCCCCGAATTTGAACCCCACAGAACATTTGTGGAAAGAGTTGAAAATGAAAGTGGGCCAATATCACCCGAACTTCAAAGAGTATGACTACAAAGTACTGATAAGAATGTATCTTTTACTGCCACTTTTCTCTGAGTTATAGTGAATTTTACTATGTTATATACCTAACAACACTTATGAACAGTCGAAAAATATTATTTTTGTTATAAATAATTGTCATTTATAGTAGAAGATTTTTGAGTTGTATATGTTGTTAATAAAATTAAAAGTTTATGATGGTGTATGTGGTTTTTTTTATCTTCTCCCTTTATAACCCAATTAATCACAAAAATATTTTTTGGCCCAAAACTTTTTCATGCAACTGTATATACCGGAGAATTTTCGTAAAAGAGCAATTTTTTGCGCTTAAAAATGGGTTTAACAGTAAAAATCCATTACAATTATAGAATATCAGATATGTTTAAAGAAAAAACAAACTGTACAATCAACTGCAACTGAATGTCAGTAAACAATTCCACCGAAATTTCAAATTACAGGCCAATATCAATCCTGTCTGCCTTTGCGAAGGTCTTTGAGACGGCAGTGTACAAGCGGGTTAGTACCCAGGCAGCCCAACTGATCACACCCAATCAACATGGCTTTATTTGTAAAAGAAGCACTATTACTAACCTAACTTGTTTCACCCAATACGTAAGCGAGGCTTTGCATGGGCGCCAGCAGGTTGATACGCTCTATACGGAGTTTTCGAAGGCCTTTGACTTGGTCAGTTTTTTTGGTTCCTATCTCACTGGTAGATCTCAGTATGTCGAAATTCGCGGTCACAAGTCTGCAAGTTTCTCAGCAATGAATGGTGCGCCACAGGGAAGCAACTTGGCTTCTCTGATTTTCTTTCTCTTTATTAATGACATAGTCTCTGATATTTCCAGTAAAGTGCTCCTATTCGCGGATGATCTAAAACTTTTCCGGATAATAAACACCACCTCGGATTGCCTTGACCCGCAGGCGGATCTAGAAAGAATCAATTTATGGTGTGAACGTAACAACTTACCGCTTAATATCAAAAAATGTTACGCCATGACTTTTTCCAATAAGACAAGTATTCATTACAATTACGAGTTAAACGGCTCGCAACTTCAGCGGTGTTCTGTTAGGGATTTGGGGATTACTTATGATGCCAAGCTTGCCGTTGACACTCATATCAACAGCGTTTGCTCAGAGGCGTTTAAGGCGTTGGGATTTGTTTTGCGCAATGCTAAAAGCTTTACAAATATTCAGACACTTATACTACTTTACTTCTGTTATGTCCGCTCAAAACTTGAGTATGGACCTGTGGTCTGGAGCCCAATATACAATTGTTATATCCAGAAATTAGAAGGCATACAGAGGAAATTCCTTAAATTTTTAGCATTTAGAGTTGATGGTTCTTTCCCTCCGAGAGGCTGTGACCACGAGGGCTTGCTGGAGAGATTTCAGATACCATCACTGCTGCGACGCAGGGACTACCTAACTACGCGTTTTCTGGCAAAACTTGTGAGGCCTGTTATTGATTGCCCTGAATTATTGTCCCAAATCATGTTGCATGTACCTGGTCGTACAATGAGATCCCCCTCGACTTTTAGTGTGTGTACCCCACATAATAATTTTCTAATAAAATCACCACTTTACCGAGCAATGGCGTTTTATCATGAGGCATTCCAAAACATTGATGTTTTCCATTTAACACTTCCTCAATTGCTTGGACTCTTCAAGAACAGGTTATTGAGATGATCCAAAATTCTTATTTAGCATACTTCTCTTATTGTGCGATGGATGGCTGAGCAGTATTTGTGGTGTGTAGTTGTTGAATTTTTGTAAAAGTTATTATTATAACTTAAGTAGGTCTGATACTTTTTTCACATATTGTCAAATTGTCTTGGAAATGGATGTAGTTCTGTTAGACAATAAATGCTTATTATTATTATTATAATAATCAACGTAAGTGCAACCAGTTATTGCTCCGACCACCAGCACAAACAAAAGGTTAGAAATTTAATTGAAATATATATGTGCAGACTGCATTAGACGTAAACGAAACAGATTATTACATGGGGTGTTCGATAAACCATAGAAGGGTATGAATATTAAGTTTCTGCCTGTCCCGGCTCTTTTAATATAGTAAAGTAAATGTCCCTGAAGAGGTTGTCACTTTTTTTCATCACTCTCTTTAAGAACTCTTTTATATAGAGAACCTCATCCCTTTAATGAACTTCCTGAGATTACGTATTCTACCAAGTATAACTGCAGCGACTCAAGACCAACCTAAACCTCCATTTTTGCATACGCGTCGTCTCCATAACATCTTGAAATACAAAATTTATGTTTAAACTGTCCCATGACATACAATCTCGTAAGATAGAAGTAGATAAACATTGTGAATCGTTAACAAACAGTGTATTTGTGTTTTACCTGAGACTCTTGAATCGAAGCCTTAAATGTATCCGAGTCGCAGAGAGACTGATATATACATGCTGACATAGCAATGGCTAGATCCCTTAATACCAATAATTGACTCTGGTTTGTAGTTGGACGGGGCAATTCGACCATCTAAAACAAAAATTTATTAAGTTACATGCAGCGGCCATGTCATGCTACGTTTTACGGGCGCTCTACCTAAAAATTACTAAATCTCAAAATAAAATACTTCAGTTAATATAACCATTAGAAAATGGGTAATAACTAAACTATACTTACTGTTTGCAACATATCATGGGTAAGACTTTGTAAATATCTAATAGGGTCAGCAATAACAGTCTTACTGCTCGCAACGCTAGCTGCAAGTAAAGGTAAGCTTGTAGGGAATGGTAGAGGGCTTAGTAATTGCTGGTGAGTTTTTTCTTGTTGTAGTTCTTGTAATAAGAGCATCAGTTCCATTCTGACCGATGCAAGACCACCTGTAGCTCCGTGCAATGAACAGTAGCTCAAAAGTGTTCGCAAGAGCGTCTCATTGGCTAAAAATTAAAAAATATATATTATACTAAAAACTAATATCCAGAGGCACTACAGATTCATGCTAAGGAAGCAACGGGTTAACCAGAAGTTGACGTACGTCAACCCAAGTATTCAGGTAAAACATGGAACACCATGACTGGAATATGAAAGCCGACTTGCTTGAAATGTACCATTTTGATTCAAAGTCTAGGAAGCAGTAAAAAATATAATTTTTTACATGTAAATGTCTCGGAGACTATTTGACTTAAAATATAGGGTATGTATGGAAATATTTTATTCTGTTTAAGAAAATCCCAATGATCTCGTTTTTCTTTAGCTAATTTTTAAAAAGTATATAAAGTTAAGAAACCCCAAAAAATTTAAAATATATATATATATATATATATATATATATATATATATATATATATATATATATATATATATATATATATACAGGGTGATATAAAAATAGTTTATTATATTGAAATATGTGATTTCAATGCGTCGAGTAAATAAACATTCATTACGAATATATTTAAAATTTCGTTAGCCTTATTTACTATCCCGTTCGGACGGCCATTAGACCTTTAAACACAAAGTAATTCCTTAAAACCAGCTATTTTCACGTTAAAAACGAAAAAAAAATCATTTATTAATATCAAAAATTTCCTTAAAATCAGCCATTTTCACGTTAAAAACGAAAAAAAAAATATTTATTAATATCAAAAATTAATAATTAATGTTATATTTAACAATAACATATGACTAGTTAATACCTGTTTAGTAACTTCTAGGTTGCGTCAATAAAAAAAATTGATGCATAAAAATATTCCAGCTCTCCGCCATTTTTTTTTAAATTTAAACCAATTCCCGTTTAAGCAGTTACAAATTTCACATTAAGAATAAATAGTTTACATGGTAATATTTATTTCGTGTGGAAAGTGTTTTTATTTTTAGTTTCATAGAATTGAAACCGCGTTTGTGCCCCGACGATTATTTTTAAATGTTTTTATCTGTCATGGTACCAGTTAATGGTAAATAACCCGTCAAGTGCAAGTTAAACTTGCGCAATTACTGTTCCGTACGTTGATTGCTTTTAAAATAAAAATTTTTGTTATGGAGGTATAAAATGATCAATGACTTCACAAAACACACCCCAAATGAGTTTTCAACAAAGTTTGTTTCCGATCTTTATTGAAAACTGATGACCTTGAAATTTTTGTTTTTTTTTATATACCAGATAAATTATTAAAGGTGATAAGTGATAGTGATAATTTTCCTTCAATCTACACCCCGTGGAGAATATTCCAAGATTTTTTCAAAATTTTTTGATCAGTACTTTTCGAGATAAGGGGGGGCAGCGATTTTTCGCGATTTTTTAAAAATAATACAAAGAAAAGTGTGCGTAAGTATTATATTATATATATTTTTGAACTCGTGTTTTTATAAGCTTTTATTTGACACTACCCTCGATGACCTATTAAAAAATTTTTTTTTCACTTTCGATTTCATCTCCCAAAATTAACTCCTTGAGTCAAAATTTAACTTTCAAGACTACACGGCTCTGATGAGGCCATCAATTCTTATATTAGTTCCAAATTTTAACTTTCTATGTCAAATAGCTTCGGAAAAATTCGGGTGTGACGAACGTACACCGAAATGATCTAAGTGTTTCGTACGGAACAATAAAAATTACTTCCTGAATCTATTTACATTCTGTCGTATGTTTAAGGAACTATAGTAAAAGTGATACAATTTTTTTAGCAGCTACGTAGTTATTATTCGTGTTGATTTCGAAATTTTTTGTATATATTATTTCCTTCACTAAATAATAATTGTTCCTAAAACTCTGTACTTCAAATGTAGATTGTTTCTTCTGCATCATGTTTTTTTTTAAACGAAGATGGTAAAATTCTTTTAATTTTTTATAATGTAACCCTAACTAACTTTTAATTAGCATGACAACAAAACAATAATACAAGATTTTGTCTAAATCCGAGAGGATTGTTTTTAACTTGTCTACTAATTTAATCATTAGCGTACAAGCTAAAGGACCATAAGTCTTCAAGGTTGATCTTCTTATTAAGAGAGAATAGAAGAGTTGCATTTAACAGAAGGATTTACCGGCATAAATCTATTAATCGATTTTCATAACACCCAATACGACAGTATCGGTAACATGTTTTACCCTATTAAAAGCACAGAGGCGCCAAAAGTAATTGCAAATCTAAGAAGCGTTTCGTTTTATTCGATCTCGTCAGATAGATGTAAATCAGGCAATGTCGAGCATTATGTAGCGATAAAAATACTACACTAAAGTCTTATATTCTGAGAAGATTGTTCCAATAAACATAAGTTAGATATCTATAATATATATAAAATGCAACGTCTCTCTGTATGTCTGTCTTTCCGTTAGTGAGCTTATCCGATTTACGTACTTTTTTTTTTAAACATACATATGTTCTCTGGCCAGGTTATAGGCTATATTTTATTACGATAGGTAGCATAAGGAATGAGCAGTGACGATAATAGTGAATGAAGTCGGAAAAAAGTTGGCCGCTAGCGCGTTCCCTTGCAATACACAGCCTAAACCATTAAATATGGAAGAATATTATGTAGCAGAGAATATCTATAATCTATAATATATATAAAATGTAATGTCTCTCTGTCTGTCTGTCTGTCCATTAGTGCGTTTATCACGCACCGATTTACGTATCTTTTTTTAAATTCATACATATATTCTTTGGCCAGGTTATATAATAATAATCTATATCTATAATATATATAAAATGCAACATCTCTCTGTCTGTCTGTCTGTCCGTTAGGGCGCTTATCCCTCGAGAACTACTTATCCGATTTACGTGATTTTTTAAATTCATACATATGTTCTCTGACCAGGTTATAGCTATATATTTTATTAAATCTATAATATATATAAAATGCAACGTATCTCTGTCTGTCTGTCCGTTAGTACGCTTAACAGTGGAGAATTACTTATCCGATTTACGCGGTTCTTTTTAAACATACATATGTTTTCTGTCCAGGTTATAGGATATATTTTATTACGTTAGGTGACATAAGGAATAAGCAGTGACGATAAGTGGGAGAAAAGTTTACCGCTAGCGCGTTCTCTTGCAATACACTGCCTAAAGCATTAAATAAGGAACAATATCATGTTGCAAAGAATATAATATACATAAAATGCAACGTCTCTCTGTCTGTTTGTCTGTCCGTTAGTGCGCTTATCACTTGAGAACCACTTATCCGATTTACGTGATTTTATAAATTTATACGTATGTTCTATATAATTCGATATAAGCCTAGATAATGGGGAATAAGGTGAGATAATGGGAGATAAATATAAATAATGGGAGATAAGGAGAAATAATGGGAGATAAGCAGAGATAAGTGTAGATAATGAGAGTTATGGTGAGATAATGGGAGATAAGGAGAAATAATGGGAGATAAGAAGAAATATTGCGAGATAAGTAGAGATAAGTCTAGATAATGGGACATAAGGTGAAATAATGGGAGATAAGGAGAAATAATGGGAGATAAGGAGAAATAATAAGAGATGAGCAGAGATAAGCCTAGATAATGGGAGGTAAGGAGAAATAATGGGAGATAAGGGGAAATAATGGGAGATCTTTTATTACGTTAGGTAACATAAGGAATAAGCAGTGACAATAATAGTGAATCAAGTCCACGCGAGCGGAGCCGCGGGCACGGCTAGTAATATAATAAGTTTTTACCTCTTAACCACCTCTTTCTCTTAGCAGCCCTCTGAACTTTTGCTTCAAAGTCTAACTTTTCTTGAACTAGAATTTCGTGTAAAGTCGGTTTCTGACTATATTCCACAATTTGTTGCTGGTGCTCAGGTTCCGTAGATTGTTCCAGATCGCTCGATTCGACAACGTCTGACGTGGTATAGTTGCAAAGCTCCCTCAGAGCTTCGACCTCTTTTTCTAACCAGATGTAAAGTTGGTAACGCAATTGACCACCTAATAAATATACAATTAATTTTTTAATTTGAGTCCTATAATTAAAAAGAATATGATTTATTTAACCAAAATTTATAAATATATATTTTTAACAACATTCTTACCATCAACTTCAAAACCTGTGGCTAAAGTAGAAAGTTCTTCCATAAGTATTTTCAAACAAGCAACAAATTTAAGCTGTTGCGCCATAATATCAACTTGATTCTGAGCATCTTCCTCCTTTTCGTCCTCCATTTGTTCCCTACATTCCTCTTCCTCCTTATCCTTGACAGTCTTCATTGTTAAACCTTCACCTGAATCATCTGACTCGGCATCACCTAAAACCAATAGCATACAACTATACATAGCCAAACTACTTAGATATGATAAAATTACATACCCTGTAAAAAAATAAATATAACTAAAACTAACCAATAAAAACCATTCTCGTCATTTAAAACTTCTAGTACCCGGCAGGCAAGAATTATTTTAAAAAAAAACTTTAAATTTTGGAAACAGAATCAACTAACATAAAAATAATTATTTAAAAAAAAAAAATTAGATAAGTTTTCACAGAAAATAAATCTTTCAGAAACATTACCTTCGTCATCACTCCATTTTAAGTCAAGATCATCTGTTGCAATTTCAGTTTTAACTGGACCGCCCCAATCAAAATCGTCTGCTTTTTGGCTCAACTGTGGCTTACTACTCCAGGAAATTATGCCTGTTTCTATTTCTTCTAAAGTATCTTTTTTATCATTGGGAGATACTAGAAAAAAAGGCAAAAACAATTGATATCGCATAACCTCAACGCAAATATTACATATGTTTAAAGAGATTGGACAGACAAGTCAGCAGGTTTTGTCTTTTAAATACCTAAACTAAAAACACTAATTAATAGCCAGTGTAACCCAAAAATAGAGATTAGATCGAGAATTGAGCAGGCCCGCGGTACCTTCATGAACATGAAAAAATTTTTTCGCTAGATCCGACCTTAGTCTAGAACTTCGAGTGCGTATGATTAGATGCTATGCGGTACTCCTATATGGATGTGAAGGCTAGACACTTGATCCTAGCACAGACAGACGACTCGAAGCTTTCGAAAAGTATGTTTACAGAAGGATTCTCCGGATATCAGGGGTAGATAGAGTAACAAATGCTGAAGTACTTAGGCGAATAGGCAAATCCACAGATCTGCTGCTGACTATAAAGGAAAGAAAAACTAGTTATATCGGTCACATAATGTAGGGAGCAAAGTATGACTTGCTGAGACTGGTCATTGAAGGCAAAATACTAGAAAGAAGATGGGTTGGAAGACGTCAAAATTCCTGGTTAAAGGACATCCGAAGATGGTTTAATTGCTCATTAATTTTTAGGGCTGCATTTTCCAGGACTATGAGAGCCATTTGGATCGCCAACCTTCATCAGGAGACGGCGAATTAAGAAGAAGAAGAGACATTAATTTCTATTATACAATTGGTAAATTAACAAGATATTAGGTCAAAAAACTGGTGTAGTCATAACACATTATGTACAACAGTATTATATTGACGGCATTTTGCAACTTAACGTCAAAAAATTCTCCTTAATATCAACCAAATGTAACGAGGCTCGTCAGTTGTATAGTAAGGCGGGCAAGAGATTTTTTACATAAGTTTTGTTGTACATTAACTTTGCTTTTCTTTTGCGAAAATTCAAGTTCGAGTGTTTCTTGAATTATTATGAGGCTGAATTGATAAGTCTGGTAAATTTCTACGAAACAGTGAGGAATTTTATTTAGCGGCATAACTGTTGGTAAGCGTGATTCTTGTAACGGTTGTGTTTAAACTTTTAAACAGATGCAACGCGCAGTCGCTTATTGGCAGCTATCGCAAATGATCGGGTTTACATGTTTCCTAGGAATGGATAAAGCCGAGTACCGTGCAGAGATAAAACATTTTTATTTAAAAAAGTGGATTGAGGTCTACATAGAAACTAAACTGAAGGAAGTTCATGGGGACTGCCGCAACGCGCAAGACAATTTATTACTCACTGAAGGACTGCACCAGCACTCAAGACCATTTATTACTGGATAAATAAATTTAATGTGGCGGTATTAGTGCTGCACGTTCAGGAACTTCCCTACCCACCTTATTCCCTAGATATAGCCATAATTAACTTTTTCTTCTTTCCTAACCTCAAAAATTGAGGGCGAAGAAAATTTCGTCGAATGAAAAGATTACCTGTGCCGAAAACAAATATTATCTACAGTTGGAACCAAATTTTTTTTCTGAGGGAAAAAAAAATTGGAATTTCGATTGAACAAATGCACTGAGCTCAAAGGGTGTTGAGAAATAAACTTTTGTTTTTGTCAAAAAATGTGTGTTCTATACTTACAACTACACTGTAAATTAATAAAGTATATATTATATCTCGGGAAGGCAATGGCAAACCACTCGTAGTATCGCGCCTAGTGAAACCCTCTCACTTTGGCCGTTCTGAACCGGCATTAAACTCTAGGTCCCCTTTGTCTGTGGAAACACTTAAAAAGGCACTAACCACAGGCCAAGGCGAGAAGGTCGCCTACGTCCTTATCGGATATGGCACTTCAAGAAGAAGTATATTATATTTTTCTATATGATGTTCCACCATTTTTGTACTATTTGGTCTTTTTTGGGAGGGATTTAATCTCTAAAACCTTAATATGGATGGGGAGACTTACAGTCAAGCAATTAGACTAGGTATATCCTTTTAGACAACTCCACTTAATGTTTGTGTAATGCCAGCCACACGGGACCTACAGCTTAACATGGGGGGCCGATCCACACGATCCGCAAATAGCGAGACTGGTGCAGATGAAGGTGACGAAGTGTACTTTGAAGGTGAAAGTGTCGTGAAGCCTAAAAGTAGCTACTTCAAATTTTACAGCCTTAGTCCGAGAATTACCTAATTTTCTTCATCGTCACCTGGCCAGGTTCTACTATATCTGAACGAAGTTAGCTCAGAAATAATGGAAAAATATACTAATTTATTAAAAGATCAGTAATAAAAGTCCAACCCTAGCTTCACAAATGGTCCCTAAATATTGATTATTACTAACCTTAACTAACCAAACGAAAGGAAATTTAGGAATCAAGAGACCATCAATTATGAATTAAATACTGACTTACATGTTGGAGTGGTTTTGCGTTTATCAGGCACAACATAAGGCAACTTGGACAATACCTCCAATGCCAAAGCGGGACATCCAGCCCTGAAATGTCCGTGAGCAGTAGCAAAATACAATTGCCGTTCCAAAGGAGTGATGGATTCCTCTGCGACTACTTGCTTTCCATCTTTAAATACTTTTCTTTGTCCATGTTGTCTGACTAGTAGTGGATGGGTCCTTAAATATACGTAAAAGTTAAAGACATTCGGATCGGCTTCTTTAGATTCTCTGGTTTCGTCGTCGTGTGCATGATGTTGTGTGCCTGCATTACCAATTAAGAGTGTGCTGAGGGAGGCTTGGTATTCTTTTAGAGACCACAGGGCCATTGATCGTAGAAAGGGGTCTGGGTGGGCTTTCGTTAGATCTTGGTTTTCACCTGCGAAGAAAAAAAACATCAGCTACACTATTGCAAGCTGGTCACAAGTTAAATATCCAACTTGGTCACTTTTCAAACGATGTTAGTCATTTTTAAAGAAGAAAGAAGACAGCACTCTTACGATTTTAGCGTTTAGCAATTTGATACGTAACAGTTCGATGATTCACAAGTTGACACCAATGGAGAAACCATTTAATTTTGAAAAATGCCCAACATTTAAGCTTCTTAAGGTTCTTAAAATTTGCAAGAACATTTAAAAGGAAACAAAATACTAAGACTCTGCACGTCTAAATAGAAGAAAAGAGTTTTATTGAATTGCAATTGTAAGGTTTTCTATTGGTTTTTTCTTTTCATGTAACCCCAGAACTAAAATTCACAAAACCTATTGGTAGCAAAGAAGTTGATCCATTTCGGCCTAACGGTATATTGGAAATAATTGCTTACTTCGCTCCTAAAATGTGAGGATGCACCACGATGTAGAAATTACATTTAAAGACATGTTTCCAGTATTGGAAAGTAAATCAAACTAGATGAAATGCAGATAGTCTAAGCCAGGCATGCAATAAGCTAAATAAAAATAGCCATAAATTTAATTAAAATCGTTGGCAATTCAATAGGTCAACAACAGAGGGTTAACAATACTGGGAACTTTGAGAGAAAATGAAGCTTAGTCAAAAAAATGTGGGATAGTCCACTCTGGTTCTTAACGCTTCAAATGGTAAATAAGATCTCAATCATTGTTGTTGTGCGGAACCCAAATTAGATAATTACTACTAAATTTTTTACATGCCCTCCCTTAGAAAACTGTATTCATTAAAAGCATGGTTTAGACCAGGGGTCGGCAACCTATGGCACGCGTGCCATCTCTGGCACGCCAAGTAATTTTGAATGGCACGCGTACCTATTCAAAGTTTACACATTAATTCTGTAATCTGTGACATGTTTCGAAATTAAGTAAATAATCGAAGACAGTATTACTTTAACGATACAAACAAAAACGATATATTATATAGGTCACTAGGTATTATTACCAAAAACTACAAAATATATATTTTGTAATTTATAATTTTACTTAATGCATTGGTTTGGCTTTAATTTCGGCAAGTATTAAAGACGGCAAGCCTCAAAAGATAAGCCTAGACAAAAACACAAATAAACGTCCTCAATTCAGATCAAAAGAGCCGCTATAAGGCGGTTTTTGTTTGACTTGACTTCAATCGTTCCGACGCGCGCCGCAACTCTTTTTATATTGCCGAACTTTAGTTTTTGTTAGATTTAACTTCTAGGCGACCCTTTGATTGCAATGGGCGCGTTGTAGACAATAATTTTTGTTCTAAGAAATTTATTACGTTGCGTTATGGCCGCGAAGAAACAGAAGGTAGACGTTCGATCATTTCAAACTTCATGGACAGCAGATTACGGTTTTGTACAGCAAAACGTTCGGGCCATTTGTGTCCTATGTCGGGAAAGCGTAGTTTTCCGGACATCTAGTGTTCAACGACATTTCCAGATAAAACATGAATCGTCATTTAAAGATAACGCTGACAAAAGGGGGGCAATACAAAGAGCAAGTAAATAATACGAGAAACAGTCAACATTCTTTAGCAAAGTTTTCCAAGGAAAAAATCGGGTAACTGAATGCAGTTTCAAAATTGCACAATCGTTGGCACAAAAGGGTAGGCCGTTCACTAACGGAGAGTTTATGAAGCAAACGTTTTTGAGTACTGGCGAGATTTTATTCGACGACTTACCCAATAAGAATACAATATTGGCCAGGATTAAGGATATACCGGCATCAGCGCGGACAATCGAGAGACGAATTACCGAAATGACACAAAATGTCCAAAAACAGCAGAGAGACGTTATCAAACGGAGTTTTGTATTTAGTGTAGCATTGGATGAAAGTGTCGATATTAATGACATTGCCCGTCTGGCAATCGTTGCGCGATACTTCGATGAGGGCAATGTGTATGAAGAGCTGATTTGTCTGCTCCCATTGCAGGGAACTACAAGAGGAGAGGATATATTTTCAGAATTTTGAAAAGCGGTTGATTTAAATAAAATTTTTTGCGTAACAACAGATGGCGCTCCTGCTATGATTGGGAAACATAAAGGATTTGTTTCCCTTCTTATTGAACGCATGGGTCGAGCAGTTTTGAATTTTCATTGCATAATTCACCAAGAGAGTTTGTGCGCTAAAATCGCCGCTGGAAGTTTAAAATCCGTGATGGATAGGGTGGTTAAAATAGTTAACTACATTGTCGGTCGTTCTTCACTGATCCATAGACAATTTAAGGCGTTTCTGCAGGAATTAGAAGTGCATATTCAGATATACCATTGCACAATAATGTGCGCTGGCTCAGCCGTGGTAAAGTGCTCTCTAGATTTGTGCAATGTCTGGGCGAAATTAAATCGTTCTTGTTGGAAAAAAATCAAGTGGATGCTTCTCCTGAACTAGAAGATAAGAACTGGATCTGTATGTTAATGTTTCTTACTGATATTACAAACCATCTCAGTGAACTCAACTTAAAGTTACAAGGTTCAGGCAAAACAGTTCTGGATTTATACGAATCCTGGAAATCATTCAAATTTAAAATAGATTTATTTATCAGCGATATTACTACAAACACATATAAATATTTTCCAAATTTAAAAACTTATATATCCAGTATCGACGATGGTGCACTAACAGACGAAATTCTTAAATATATGACTAATTTAAAAGAGGAGTTTATCGAGAGGGGTCAGGATTTTGATAAACATGGTCCTATGTTTTCTTTTTTAATCAAACCAGATTTAATGGATTTTTCCAGCAGTTGCTTTGACATATCTCTTTTCTCATGGATGGACATTAATGATTTTGATCTTCAATACATTGAATTTAAAAGCTCCGAGTTATGGAACACGAAATTTGTAGAATTAAGAAGGGTATTAGAAGGTGACTGCCAGAACCATTCAAACGAGATACTCAGTTGTTGGATGAGTTTACCAGAGAAATTTATTTGTCTTAAGAAAGTAGCGTTTGCCATGCTTTCGGTCATCCTATATCTGTGAACAACTTTTTTCCCATATGAGAGTGATTTTAAACCCGTACCGAAGCAGGCTGACAACAGACAACTCGGAAGCATGTGTGACACTGAAAACAACCAGACATGAACCGGATATAAGAAAACTCTCTAAAGAACTTCAAGCACAGGGTTCACACTAGGTCCTAGGACTAGTATAATAAAATTATTTGTTAAATGTTAAATTTTTTTGTAATTAAACCTTCTAAAAGCAATATTTTAAGTTAATTTAAGTTAATTTTTGTTAATTTTAGTTGCAGTAAGTACCTATGTCGGCACGCAAAATGTTGTATGGATGAAAACTGGCACCCCTTAGTTAAAAGGTTGCCGACCCCTGGTTTAGACGTTTAAAGATTTTATTATTGAAACGTTCACCATTGTCATACATATCAGAAACCCTTTGAATGTTTGTCAGGTAAGAGTATGAGAGAGACAAAGAAAGAAATTCCAATTTTATTTTTATTTTGAGCCTGACAAGAGTTTTGGATCCGTTTTTCTTTTATGAAGCATAATAGTCTTATCATGCTGGGGGTCACTGGCAAGTTAAAGCTTAAGTTGAATCAATTCAATCGGGGAAATATTTCCGTTAATGCGAAATTTAAAAACAAAATAGCATCCTGACGACACGTAAATTAAGCACTCTAAGATATATAATTTTAATATACAGAAATTAAAATAAAAAGTTTTTTTTTATTCGAATTTCAACTGAATACTCAAATTATTCAATATTAATTTACATATTTTAAAGTGCTTAATTTACGTGTCGTCAGGGTGCTATTTGCTTAATTTCTTTTTAAATTTCATATTTGCAAACCTAAAGAATGCCTAAGCAATTTAGCAATGTTGTCTATGATGCATTCAGGAGACTTGCTTTAGGTCTGACAAAATTTTAAGAACAAGCGGTTTAAAGTTGTTTATTATCTTCTAAAATAATTGTTAGCTTTTATTAATTGTTATGTGCGGTTATTAATTCAAAACTTTGATTTATAAATAATACTGGCTTACGACAGAAAATAACGAAATGTCATAAAAACATTGTGGTTATCTGCCAAACGGAAGAGCAGAAGAAAATTGTGTAAATAAGTGTAAGTTCTTATTTAAATAATAATTAATTTTAAATAAATAATCCAACTCAAAATTTTCATATTAACGGGACCGCATGCAGCCTCTGAGGGTATAAAAATTATATTCTTTTAGAATATTCCGCTCCCATTAATTTGTGGGGTTTATAATTTAATAAGGTTAAAATCATAAATCGTACCCTTTCGCCAAAATTATGAAGAAAAAACGGGTCTAAAGATGATTTTAAAAATTACCAGAAATTTCTTTCAGTTTTCAACAAGAAAAATTGTGATTTATAGTTTTAATCTTCTTTAAATTAATGATGAATGAATGATAATGATTAATGACCTTCCAATTATAGGACTAAGAAACTGCATACCAGGTGTACAAGTATGAAATGCGGATTTTAGACAACAGATGGTGCACCAATGCAGTTTGTGCTATAAAGATTTGACACTGCGCCATTTTGTTGTGTTATCAACAAGTGTCAGGTGCGCACGAGTGATAAATTGGAAAAGTGTGTGCATAGTGTTGTGTTCTTGTTTTCAATATGTCGAAATTTATACCGAACAAAGAGCATTCGCGGACAGCATTAATTTTTGGTTTTCATTTGAAGAAAACTGCTGTTGAATCATACCGATTACTTTGAGAAGCTTATGGTGAACATGCTCCATCGCAAGATACGTGTGAACGATGGTTTCGGCGATTCAAAAGTGGTGACTTCGATGTTGCAGACAAGGAACGTGGAAAACCGCCAAAAAAATACGAAGATGTGGAATTGCAAGCATTGTTGGACGAAGATGATTCGCAAACACAAAAACAACTCGCCGAGCAATTGGGCGTTAGTCAACAAGCTTTCCAATCGGCTACAAGAGATGAGAAAGATTCAGAAGCCGGTAGATGGGTACCACATGAATTGAACGAAAGGCAAATGGAAAAAACGCAAAAACATGTAGGACATTTTGCTCGCTCGGTACAAAAGGAAGTCGTTTTTGCATCGTATAGTTATAGAGGATGAAAAGTGGATTTATTTTGAGAATCCCAAGCGCAAATAATCATGGGTAGACCCAGGCGCACCATCCACATCGACCGCAAGACTGAATCGCTTTGGCAGAAAGACGATGCTCTGTGTTTGGTGGGACCAGAGGGGCGTGGTCTATTATGAGTTGTTAAAACCTGGGGAAACGGTTAATACTAAACGTTACCAACAACAATTGACCGATTTGAGCAGCACTTCGGTTCGTACGAAGCTGTGAAAAAATGGCTCGATGAATGGTTCGCAGCAAAAGGGGAAGATTTTTACTGGCGTGGTATTCGCAAATTGCCCGAAAGATGGGAAAAATGTATAACGAGCGATGGAGCATACTTTGAATAAAGCACTTTTTATCATTCTTCCGAATTTAACATGTTTTTTTAGAAAAAAAACCTGCATTTCTTACTTGTACACCTGGTATAACAAGCAAGTTAAAAAATTTATTAAAAATTAAGAGCGCGCTACTGTTACATAAATACAATCCTTGCTGTACCGAACATAGATTTAGTAAATCGTCCATATATAATAAAATACACAGAAAACATCCTCTTACATCAGGCAAAATTGGATTATTTAGGTTTAAATTGTGGGTAACTGCTTTTAATAACCACGAGGAGGGCTACTTCGAACTGATGATATTTACAATTACGAAGAAACATAAATTCGAAACTTTGCCTTGTAAAGGAGGACTTCTTTTTCTTAAAAATTCTTAAACACTGTAGTAATTAAACTTACCGTTTTCATCAAAACCTAGTATTTCCCTATGCAACAACTTCTTAAGGTTCTCGCCATCTCCTTCATATAGACGCGTTATGACTATTGCCAACTGAATATCGTTCATTTTTTGTATGCACATGTCCGTGGCATCTTTGAGGTTACCGGCTAGTAAGAAAAATGCCGCGGCGTGTTCGTATCTTTGCTTTCCTAATAAAGTGTAAGCATTCTTCAAAGCCGCTTTTCGCCAGCGATTTTCGGAAAAGTTATTTGAGAAAAACGATGTCATTTTTTCATCCCTCTTAGCCCTACAGTAACAGTAAAAAATTCGTTAAATATATTATTATTTTCACGTACAAAAATATTTCGCACAAGAACGGTAAAATTATCAATTTTCAAACAGTAAGCAATGCAATGTGTTCAAACACTTGTAATCGCATTCTTAGGAAATCTATTTTACAATATGTATTTGCCAGCTTCAAATGTGAGAAGTTAATACTGACGTAATCATATTACTGCCAAAAACTGACGTAAATAATTTTATAGATGAATGGAAAGTTGGCGACATTGGGTCTTAATTTTGGAATAAAATAGCTTTCTTACGTCACGTCAGTTCAGGCTATTTATTTGGCCATTCTGAAAACTGAAAAATGATGTTTTTCTTTAAAAATTTTTTAAATTACTAAGATTTCTTAATAACATGTAATAATGTTTTCCTTATTTAAAAATACAGAACAAGAACAAAACACATAAATCGACTAATACAAAAACACTATTATTAAGTAACTATTTTTACTTAATTTTATGTTTTATAAATTTAGTATTCATACATTTAAGTATAACTAAAACTTTACCTATAAAGTCCCCACAACAAATTCTTCTTATTCATAGCCAAATAATAAAGGGCAGCATCCAAAGGATCCTGATTGGCTTGATAAGCAGCTTTAGCTACAACTTGCACGCATTGCGTCAACAGACTCAAATTGCGAATCCACCAACCGGCACCGAGCTCTCGTAGTTGAGACCAAGTAGGTTCACCCTTAGCGTAACTCGGTATGAGATTCAGAAGTTCCTCTTGGGTCTCTGAGTGAAACGCCCAGGCTAAGTTGTTATTACCAACCTGGTAGAGGAGAATTAATAAAAAATAACCGGTCAAGTGCAAGTTGAACTTGCGCAATTAGTGTTCCGTACGTTAATTGCTTCTGAAATAAAAATTTTTGTTACGGAGCTACAAAATGATCAGTGACTTCACAAAACACACCCGAAATAAGTTTTCAACAAAGTTTATTTCCGATCTTTACTGAAAACTGATGACCTTGATATTTTTGTTTTTTTATATACCAGATAAATTATAAAAAGTAATGTACTCGTGATAATTTTCGTTCAATCTACACCTAGGGTTGCCACCCGTACTTTATTATAAAGTATTGTACGTTATTTCGGGTAATTATACTCTATACTTTATAAAAACAATAAAGTACGCGAAAATACTTTATTTCGCACAGTTTAATTTTTCTAGAATTCATTTTACATAATTCATTAAAAAAAGTTCATCGTAATTTTGTGTATATCAAATAACGGATTAGCTGAGTGACTTAACTGGAGCTGTCCCCGCAAGAGATTGAGCCTCGGGTTTCTTACATTTTCACTCCACTACATAAAGTATTGTAAAAAGATTACGCGGTATACTTTCCGAAGAAACACGAGGTTCAATCTCTTGCTGGGATAACTGCACTCGTTTTTAAACGCAACCTAACCTTAAATTTTAACGGTTCTTGTTTGTATTTATTTTGTGCAAAGTGGATTGAGTGCAATAAAAATACGATTATTCGGTTATATAGCTTTATGTAATATTAAGTCATGGATAAAGATAACCTTAGTAAACAAAGTACTAGTAGTATCGTGTGACGTAGAAAATGTAATTTTGAAAATTTATGCTAATTTTTCTCAGTCTGCTATACGAAGAGAAGAGTTGAAAAAATTTATAGAATAGGCTAAAGGAAAATTTCATGAAGTCAAACGTCATGTGGGAACAAGATGGCTCTCTCTTTTACCCTGTATAGATACATTATTATTAGATTGGAAAGCCATTAGAAGTTATTTTGTAAGCTTAGGAGAAGACTCTTCAGAGATTTTGCAAAATTTATTGATGCTCAACACTGACAATGACTTGATTGATATTTACTTGCATTTTTGTAGCCATATTTTACATCTGTTTAATAAAACTATAAAATATTATGAATAATCTTAAAGACGCACTTATAGAAAGGAAACAAAATCTCTTTTTTGGATATGAAATAGGCAAAAAAATTAGACTGTTGTCACCTGAACTGACTAGTAAAATTCACACAAATTTTTATTATTTATTGACAAAGCCTTAGAGTACCTTAATAAGTGGTTTGATTTTAGTGACACAAACTGGTTATTTACACTCAGTAATATAAATTTAAAAAACAATGTCGAATTTGACCATTTCGTTAATATAGTCGAAAATTGAAAGCTACAAAAACTCGATATAAATATGGATGCTCTTTATGAAGAAGTTTTATTATTAAACAAATTATATAATCAAATATATGGTTCTAAAGATTTTGCAGAATTATCTACTCCTCAAAAATGGCAGAAAATATTTAATAAGACAGATGCTGATTTTCAAAATTTGTACAAGGTAATTTCATTTCTACTTGCGATTCCCGCCACTTCAGCATTTCCGGAGAGAGTTTTTTCTGTGATGAATATTAAGTGGCGAGAGGAAAGAAACAAAGCTTCTTTAAATTTGATAAAAAACGAATTATTTATTTATCTTAACTTGAATACAGAGTGTAAAGATGCTGTGAAGTTGTTTAGTAGTGATGATTATTTGTTAAAAATTGCTAAAAGTAATAAAAAATATGTTTTCAAACAAAATAAAAAAGTAAAATAAATAATACTTTATTTTGATACGATGTACTTTTTTTTCCTTACCTTTTATAATCAATGTACTTTATTTGCTCAAATACAGGTGGCAACCCTATCTACACCCCATGGAGAATATTCCAGAATTTTTTCAAAAATTTTTGGATCAGTACTTTTCGAGATAGAGGGGGGGACAGCGATTTTTTCAAAATAATATGAAGAAAAGTATGCGCATGTAAGACATTATATATATTTTTGAACTCGTGTTTTTACAAGCTTTCATTTGACACCCCACTCGATGACCTAGTAAATTTTTTTTTTCACTTCCGATTTCACCCCCCAAAACTAACCCCTTAAGTCAAACGACACGGCTCTGATGAGGTCATAAATTTCTATATTAATACCAAATTTCAACTTTCTACATCAAATAGTTTCGGAAAAAATCGGGTGTGACAGACAGACAGGCGGACAGACAGGCACCGAAGTGATCTTAGTTTTTAGCGTTTCGTACGGAACACTAAAAACTGTATCATCTCGGAATGAAATTGCTCAAATTGACATGAATTTGAATGATATTTACTTCAATGTGATATAAATAACCAATATTAAAGCTTCTACAGGTTTAGAAAAAAAAACGGCCAAGTGCAACTCGTACTTGCGCAATTAATGTTCCGTACGTTGATTGCTTTTCAAATTAAAATTTTTCAAAGAGTTGATTGAATGGTCCGTTACTTTGTGACAGTACATTTTAACAATAAAATTACCTAATTACTTTGTTAACTGACACTAAATATATTTCTAAAGATCTACAACTGCGTTATCACGATTTCGTAGTACAACTACATTTTCAAAGTCTTAGTTAAGCGTTTGAAAATGTAGTTGTATTACGAAATCGCGATAACGCAGTTGTAAATGTTTACAAAAATATATTAACTGTCAGTTAGCAACGTAATTAAGTAATTTTATTGTAAAATTTTTTGTTACGGAGTTATAAAATGATCATCGACTTCAGAAAACACACCCCAAATGAGTTTTTAACAATGTTTGTTTCCGATCTTTGTTGAAAACTCGCGATAATTTTCGTTCTATCTACATCCTGTAGAAAATTTTTTCAAAATTCCTTGATCGGTACCTTTCGGGATAAGGCAATTTTTTAAAAATAATACAAAGAAAAGTGTGCGCAAGTATTACATTATATATATTTTTGAACTCGTGTTTTTACAAGCTTTCATTTGACGCCCCACACGATGACTTGGTAAAAATTTTTTTTCACTTCCTACCTAACCCTCAAAACTAACCCTTTAAGTCAAAATTTAACTTTCAAATCTACACGGCTGTAATGGGGCCATCAATTCCTATAATAGTGCCAAATTTCAACTTTCTATGTCAAATAGTTTCGGAGAAAATCAGGTGTGACAGACAGGCAGACACCGAAGTGATCATATAAGTGTTCCGTACGGAACACTAAAAAGATAGAGATAATATTAAAAATAAACAGGGTGTTTAGTTTAGTAAGTTAGAATCTATATGTAGAAGTATTAATCCGGCAATACAGCCATTCGTTTGTTACATTCCCGGTGAAATTTTACAAGGTCTCACTCGGCATTTTCAACGCTGACTCTAAGAAGTTAAGTCACTTACTGAGAGCTTGCGGACAAAGGAGCAAAACAACAAGCTGCCTTTCCTAGACGTGTATATCACCAATACTGAAGACGCACTTTTGAAATATACAATATGCAGGAAATCAACACATACACGTAGATATCTGAAAGCGAACTTCTACCACCATGCCTCACAATTGCAGGCCAAGGCGAACACATTCGTTTTCAGATCAATCCACCTTACAGAAAAAGCTAAGAAGGCAGGGGCATTCCAGAATGACCCTCAAAACAGAATTGTTAATTTAGGTCGGTTCAATGACGACTCGGATAACAACAGAACAAAAGTCATACATTAGAGGGACCACCGACAAGAATGGACTACTAATGACAATAAGATTTATTATAAGAAACCTCATACTTAATATTCATTGGAAAACCAGGGTCTTTACAGCACATTAGGGAATACCTGCGACAAGTTTGTTCAAACTAACTCAAATATCGGCCAGACAGGAAAAGCATAAATGGGCTATCAAAAATAAACAAACCACATCTGCTCTTTTTTAACACTAACTCCAGACAGGCCACAAAATAGATTTTAATAGCTACAACCAGAAAACTACAAGCCAATAACAATCCAAGAGGCCATATAATCGAAATAGCGGACCACTTGATTAAGAGAGACGATGCACTAAACTTGACCACTACGTGGAAAACGACGATTAAGACAAATATATTAATCCACAAACAGAACACAAATGACAAAAACTGAAGCTATGGTCGAGGAGGCGGAGCCAACTACGACCAATCAGTGGTATTACAACCTCCGGCGCAGAGATAAAACACACCAGGCCGCAAGGTAAACTCTCAGTAAGCCACTTAACTCCGACAAGTCAGCATTGAAAATGCTAGATGTCCAAAACATACACAAAAAATATAACTACTATAATTTTACGTATGGAAAGAACTGAATGGTTCTACACTTACCCCGTTTTTCTGGAATAGTGATCTTTGTGCTAGGGGAAGACATCGCAGAAGATAACTGTAATGTTTCATGGCGAGCAAAAATCTTAAACCGCAATCGTCCAAGTTTTCCGTCATCAGTTGTTCAGTTTGGCTTGCTAAGTTTTCTTTGGCTATGGCCGACTTCGCTGCGTCAATTGCAAACCTGCAATAATATAAAAGATGAAAACCTCGGAAGTTACAGACCACAAAGAGCTCACAGACCAAGCATATTTGTGGCTTAAATGAAAAGAAAAAGTATTTCACTGAGATTAACTGACGCTGGCACTTTACTGTTGCTGCAATTGATTCAACCAGTTCTAAAACAACCACTGGTAAATTAGTGAAAAATGTCATAAAATATCTTACCTTTCCGCCAAGTCAGTGTTACAAGTAGCTACTGTATCCGCCAAAGCAAGTAAATGCATCTGATCCAAACTAGATAGCCCTGGTAGATGCATATGTGTCAATAATCTAGATAAAATCCTTCCTTGCTTAGGAGTAAAATGCGTAAGACCGATGTTTCGTTCTGAAGGCCGCCTGTCCCTTCTTACGCCATCTTCGTCTTCATCTAAGATATTATCCAAAGACTCTTCCATTATCACGTTACTATCGAAAAGTTCGTTGTAATCCTTATTTTCTTCTTGCGTCAAATATTTTTCCTTATCTGCTTGCAGTAATGTCCATAAAGGCAGGGGAGGTATGTTGCTAATTTCATCGTAGTCCAATGTTATTTCACTAATACTAGCCCTATGTTCAGGGCTACCAGCAGGATAACTCACCGACAGTGTCCTCGATCTAGCCCAACCCTGGATTTCTTCTGAGGGTTCTTGATTACCCCCTATGCACTTCACTAAATGAGCTAAGATAGCTTTAACCCATCTGATTCTACCAGAATTAAGTAATTCCATAAGTTGCTTCGGATGATATTGGGGTAATACCGGGCAGGCAATTCTTGATGCCTCGAATAAACCATAATCGGGCATATAATCTAAAGTTTGGTCTTTGCCTCTTTTTCGATCCAATATTTGTAAGTTAACAGAGCTAATTCTTCCCAGTGTTGGGACAGCTGCGAGTTTACGCTGATTTTCTTGAGTTAATGTTCTGAAATTTAAATACAAAAGTTGTAAGTTATTAATTTTTTTTAAATCAATTTTTCTACACACCTAAAAATTGGTAGCAGCATTTTTTAAAAGAACAGCTTATATATTTTTTAATATTTCGATTGTATGGTCAATTCTAGATAAATTTTATTGCTATATATATATATATATATATATATATATATATATATATATATATATATATACGAGTATATATATATATATATATATATATATATATATATATATATATATATATATATATATATATATATATATATATATATATATATATATATATATATATATATATATATATATATATATATATATATATATATATATATATATATATATATATATATATATATATATATATATATATATATATAATATATATATATATATATATATATATATATATATATATATATATATATATATATATATATGTGTGTGTGTGTGTGTGTGTGTGTGTGTGTGTTATGAAAATAGTTTAATATATTGAAATGGTTGATTCCTTGGGTCACGTAAACCAATCGACATTTTTTTTTTCAACTTGGACATACTTAGAATTTAATTTAATACCCCACTCTGACGCCTATGATTAATGTTGCCACATATATTAACGAGATTTTCAAGTTAAACGATCAAAAAACTGTTGTTAATATATACATATTATAGTAATGATAACAGTAAATATAAAATAAATTATATTTCAACTAATATGCATAATAAGTATTTAAAATGATAGTTATTTTTAGTCATTTTTATTAAGTTATCAGTATCAGTAAAAAAAATTACCTGGAAATAAGACTATTGTACCCAAAACAATTGTGCTACGAAAATATAGCAAAAATTTAGGTTGTTTACTAACTCTAATGAAAAAAACTAACTTTATGAAGCCATTGAAAAACACGGTGTTAACGTAAAGTACATGTGATTTCCCATACTTTATTAATAAGCACTAAAAGCATGAAAAAAACTGTTGTTCGTAAGTACACACCAACAAAAAAAAAATCAACTAAACCAACGCAGTTATAACGCCTGAATTACAAATTCCCGAAGATAAAATAAAAGATGTAAACCTAAGCTGTACATATACTATTCCCAATAAATAAATCAGCTAGCCAGTAATAGCGAGACATAGGCAGGGAATGGTTAAAGTTTAGATTAAAAAAAAAAAAAATTGGATTTAGAAATTCGTTTCTATTATCATATAAAAAAATGTCGTCGTATTAACCAAAATAAAAAATCATAAACTACAAAAATGATGTTGGGAATTTGAAATCTTTGGCACAGTATTTTTGCACTCGATGCGCGTTTCGCTAACCATGTTAGCTTCATAAGGAACGATGATTGATTAAAGCTAAACTAACAATCTAACGTGGACGGAGCCAGTAGTTCTGGTCAAGTAACCAGTAGAGGGGGCTATAAGGAATAGAGCCTCTGTCTTTATTTGAACTACTTTTAAATTTTATAATTTCCATACTTTCGTATACGTTTAACAATTTCCTATCAGATACTTCTTTAATTAATCTTAGATTATCGAAATTATACTGTAACTTTAGATAATCTAAGATTAATTAAAGATGCAATTTTTGCGATAAACCTAACTAGCTTCTTTGTAAATAAAAAATATAGAGATGTTCTATATTTATCTACATAGTGAACTGCGAGCTTCAATATTCGATATTTTAGATCTCTTTACAGGAATATTGTTTAACAGGTCAGTAGGCTTGCGTATGAAAGTACGAGTGTCAGACTGACGCATTCGTTACCAAATTTCGGCTTAAGATTAAATTCATGAAAAAGTGAAACCATAGTTCAAGCATATAATTGTCCAAACCGAATAACAATCTTCCAAAATGGTTTAAAGAAACTACTTATGTTATTCAATAATGTATACTACTAAGCGAAAAAGTATTCTAATTATTTGAATCAAATATATTTTCTTTTATTTAATTTCCACTTTTGTTAAAGATGTTTAAAAAATTATTATACTTGACTCTACAGCTGTTTCAATATGACTGAAAAAAAAGAAGGAAAAATAACTATTTACAGGTCCGTCTTAACACATAACATAAATCTAATTATATTTGTAAAAAAAATTGAATCTGGACACGAATAAAAAGTTTTTATATTTTAAATTTTTAACATAAAAAGACAGAACTGAGACCAAACTGTGATACTACAACCGTGAAGAGCTAGGCCGCTCCCAGATTTGTCGATGCGGTATCATTTTTCTGGGCGTGCCCGATTGGCGCGGGTTGCACGGGCGCGGAGCAATTCAGGTGGGTTTCATTGGAATATAGGCTTTCGGCGTGTTTTCGTTACCGAATCAGTACCGAGCACACCAAGAAAGACGATACCGCATCGACAAATCAGGGAGCGGCCCTAATATTACGACGCAAGTGGAGCAACAGCTTTTATCGTGACAGTTGGCAAATTTATGGGGTTTGTCGGTCATCAGTAAAGTTTTTTTTTAAGAAAAGTTTCTCAAGAATAAATAGCTAATAATTTTATTATGTTGTATGATTAAAAATGAATAGTGAACTTTATGATACTTATTTTATGTAGAAAGTGTTTTCATTTTCCTTTTTCCGGAATTAATATCATGTTTTATGTACTACCGGAATTACCAGTTAGATATGAAAAGGATTTTTTACACGTTAACGGGCCGTTAATGAAACTATATTATAATTTAAACAGTTTTTTTAAGGGAAACATAGTGATTTATGGCATTGCCAAAAATTTTGGATTCGAATAGAAAATTATTTGTGTAAGTGAAATTTCGGCTCCTTTGGGTATTAATTTCTTTAGTTAAAACACTCAATATTAATGGTGGTTTGTTTCTACAGCATCAGAAGCTTTTTTAGATTGAAATAGTAAAGTTCTATTCATTAATTATAGAATAATAATAATAAAAAAAATATTTTAAGCACAGTCACACTGTAACAGTACAAGTTATTATTAAGATACCAGTCTCTTGTTTCCGACATAAAATTATTGGTGTACCTACTTCAGTTAATTATTTTTGTGCAGTCGCTTTTGATGGAATAATTTGCTGGTTTCAATATATTAAGCGATTTTCAGAACACTCTGTATATATATATATATATATATATATATATATATATATATATATATATATATATATATATATATATATATATATATATATATATATCGACCTCCACCGTTTCTTAAAATATAATCTACTTCTGGATTGACTAAAAACAGGATATAAAGATAATGAAACATAAAAAAAATTACCTGAAGTCCATTTCTCTGTTACTGTCAGTTTCAGTAATATTGTTCTGTTTCTGATTAGGATTCTGAGGCTTCCATTGAGTATAAACGTGCATCTCAGAATCCATTCCAACCACTAAAATACCATCCCTCACCCAGCTTATCTGCATGGGTAAAGCCGGTAACCCATCGGCAGTCTGTAGTTCGATCTTCCTCAAAGTCATCCACTTGAAATTATCTACGAACAGTGGCTGAGCAAGCGAACTTGCTTTACGAAGAATCGGTCTAAAGTTGTTCATAGATTCTTTCATTGCTTTGACATTTGCTTGCGCTAAATCTGTGGATAGTGGAGTGTAGAGTAAAATTTTACTACCGCACGCAACTGTCAAAATGTGCGATCCATCCTCGTTAGAAACCCAGTCGAGTTGCACAATATGTTTCTGTGTAAGAGGGCAAATATTTCCCATTTCTGAAATCGATTTTCTTAACGACTGTAGAGTGGTAAAACTTGGTACAGCCAACAGCGTTGGTTTAATCGGCTCTGCGGACAGCAGATTTTTATCTTCACCTTGTAGTGTATGCAAAACTTCATTGATCCTTTGTTTCTTCTTAAGGGTTCTTGAATCATATAGATAACTCAAATCTAAATGCCTGTTAATATCGATTCTAGGCAAGTGAATGTTTTTCAAGTGAATTACATCCTCGAGGATCCATTCCGTGCCTCCAGTAGATTCACATTCATAAATAGCTACACATAGGTTAATAAATCTCGAATCTTGATCAGCTTTACCGGGCCTCGTGAAGCTCTTACCGTATTTGTAAGCGCAAGCGAGCCTACCCGAGTATGCGACGCTTATATTTAACACTTGTCCCTCAATTTCGATTGAAGACTCCTCTTTCACCATGTTCCACTCCGTCCATACTTTACCGGAATTCACAATGGCTCCATCCTCTTCTAACATAAGATGCTTCAATTCGTTTACTTGATAAGCATGACTAGAAACACCCCAGAATCGAATGATACCATCAGAACATGCTGTGGCGAAACAATACGGTGCGAGACACGCCGGATAAATTGAAGCGGAACTCAGATGTCCGGCAGCGGCGGTAGCATGAACGATTTCAACGCCATCTGGTACAGGAAGTATTTGTTTAATTTCTCTCGTAACTGTCAACGTAATGTGAGGACTAAATTTCGCTTGCTTCAAGTGTAAAGATTCCACGCTGTTTCTCCTGGATAAGTCATTTTCATCCTGAACCAAATTACAATCAGGTACGTACATCTGACTCGCTGTCAATGATAAATCGGTATCGGTGGATGCTATTGTGAGCTTCCACATGTGAATGATGGTGTTTTGATCCGTGCAATCTAAAAGGACTATGTAAAAAGGTTCTTCGAAAACAGATGATTGTTGTAGATCGACCATCGCATCTTGGTTCGCTGTTTTAGCAGAACTTCTCTGACCTGTAATTATAGAAAATAGTAATAGTAAGTTATGCAATTGTATCATGAATGACTCAATTTGAGAACGAGTGGGCAATTGTACGTTTACGTACCTCCAGAACTTTCAATTTTTTTAATATTTGTTATTATTCTCTATACTTTTATGAACATTATAAAAAAATATTCGAAAATTCCTTTTAAGGTATTTCTTATGAGTAACCGTTAAAAGTAGTTTTGCTTGAAATTTTGAGAAATAACAGATTTTAGAATCATGTATTCACTGCTTTAATATAAAGATGTTTTACCACGCCGTATTGCCATAATTAAGTTTCAGATATTTAACATGTAAATAATAGGAATTCATACTTTTTCTTCGATCAAAAGCATGAGTTTTTTACAAATTTTGTTGCATGTGCATTAAAAAGTAAAAAGTCACAAAAAAATATATACATAAAAAAAATTACTTTGTTTTCGTTTGTTAAAATATGTTTACCTCCTAGTTGTTGATGACTGATATAATACACCTATAAATAACTGCAGAATGTATTTACCTAATAAATAACATATCAATACTAAATTAAAAACAAGTTTAATAATTATTACCTACCGGTTTTGCAGAGCAAAGATTTTCGAAGGATGATTTAATATTAGAAATAGACACTCTGAGTTCTTTTTCTATATTTAGTTGAGGTCTATATTTTGTTTTCAAAGCAGCCACGGCAGAAAATCCGGTTTCGCAAAGGTAGGATGTTGAAAATGGCAATAGTATACGAAATGCTCTTGATTCAGTTGTCATCATTCACCTCTGCCCAAAATTCAAAGAGTGATTTATTATTAAATTGTATTTTGATTTCGCCGTGAAGTCTATGAAGATTTCTTCTTGGGAAGTTAAGAGCCCTTTGGGAGTATTTTGAAATGGATTCCTAACCCACTCGTAACTTGCTACCAAGTTTTCGTCAGTAAGAAAATACTTTTTAAAATTCTTTGTCAACATGGCCAGATGATTTTCAATGGTTACTAAAACAACTTTCACATGTTGTTCTTCAGCCTTGTATGTTTTAACACATTCACCCACATTTGCAAACATTTCTAGTTTTTTTGCTTTACATTTCTGCTCCACAATTCCAATTTTCTACAAATAATTACATTATCTTTATCACTTGTAGCGAATATATGTGTATTTGTTCCTTAGAGAGATTTAAGGTATTTAGTTTCTCGAATATATCGACCAAGTAGCTCAATTTCATCACAAATAAACTATCTCGAAACTTCTCGGCTTCCGGTTGGTTTTTCTCTTCTAGAAAATTCATAAACACGATGCAAATATTTCCCACGTGATAACCATTTTGCCTCGCAATAAAATAGTAACGCTGAATGTTCGGCACCCATGTCTTTACAAAGTGCAGAAAAAATTCTATATTTTAGGGGTCTCATTTTAATATAATTTACTACGGTTACAACTGTAGTGAGCACAATATTCAGAGCAAGACTCATGTCTTTGGAAGCCAGAGCTTCTCTGTGGATCATACAATGTGTCCACACACCCAGTGGAGATTTTTGTTTCACAAGTGCTTGTACACTTTAAAATCTTCCAGACATTGAATGAGCATCATCGGTACATATTCCAACGCAATTTTTCCACTCCACATTTGCCTCGTTTATAAAATCATTTAAGATAGCAAATAATGCCAGTGATGTTGCTTTGAGTTCTATTGGTTTGCAGAAAAATAGTTCTTCTACTGCTGACATACCATGACAAAATCGAACGTAGGCAATGAAATGAGCATCTTTATTGCTGCAAGCTGAATTGAAAACAATTTGTCACATAACTTCCCGAAAAGCTGATGCTGTACATCTTCAACTTTACCACCAATTCGACGGGCAACAGTATCATTTGATATAGGTCTGGATAGCAATTGTTTGGTAAAATTATCTCCAAATATAGTTTCTACAATCTCAATTGCTGCCGGCAAAACAAGCTCTTCACCAATGTTGTGAGGCTTTTTACATCTAGCTATTTTATATGAAACTTTGTAAGAGGCAAGTAAAGCTTTTTCATTCACAGACAAAGTTTTTTTAAAAAATGCTTTCTGCTTTACATATGATTTTAATTTTAATTCGAAGAATTCTCGGGGTTTACTAAGGTAATGGGAAAAAATAGATATAGAATAACTCAACTCCACGGGCCTTACACTCTTCAAGAGGTAGAAAGGCATAAGGATTAAGTTTAAGTAAGTATATAAAAGAAAACTAAATATTATTATTACCTGTAATAAGTTGTTCCTGATAAACATGCAAAAATGTAGTATTTTGCCACTGAATCGCCTCCGCTACAGTCTCCAATTGTATAATACAACCAGGTCGAGACGTACTCTGCTGAGACACAATATTAATATTTTCTAGCAAAGTGTCTTCATTAATCGATGACATATCTGACATTTCACTGATGTCATGATCGCCCTGCCTTTGTCTCGTCTCTTTAAACGACAGATCGGCTAATAAAGTTCTGGCATCGATGACGGCTTGATATACTCTTAGACATTGTCCGTCCGATGCCACAAAGCAAGCACTTGGTGAATTTGAGAGGTTGCCAAGTGTACTCGAAGGAAGCAAAGTTGGTATCCAGGAAACGTTACTAAATGCCGACGGTTCTGGGGAGCTGATCCGGGCTAATTCACAAATACCACCTGATTTCGATAGGGGGCCCACCGCGTCGACTTTCCACAAGATAAGTTCGCTGCAGAATCCCTAAAAATAAAATATGTTGATTCGCTCACGGTCAATGGTGTTATTTCTCTTTACTCCCCTGTTTTGTATATATATATATATATATATATATATATATATATATATATATATATATATATATATATATATATATATATATAGATATAGGATCTTACGAAAATAGTTTAGCATATTAAAATGGGTGATTCGTTAGATCACACACATACATCACGTTAACTACTTTTTTTCAATTTGGGCATACTTAGAACTTGGTAAAAGTCCCATTCGTTATCTTTCTCTGAAGATTATGATTAATGTTGCCACATATAAATATCTTCCTTAAAATATTTTGATTTTCAAGTCAAAAATACAAAAACCTGTCGTTAATAATAATAATAACAACAGTTATATTTACGCAAAACATATTCCTAGTTCAACCAAATAGCAAATATTTAAAATGATAGTTACTTCATTTTTGTTACTTTTAAGAAGTAATTTTTATCAGTAAAAAATATTAATTAGAAATAGGACCGTTTTACCCAAAACATATTGCTTAGAATGTATTGTGGTAAATATTCCTCATAGAATGATTGAATATAGAACAAATTTAGGATGTTTAATATCCCTAATAAAACACAAATTGAGCTTATGCAGCCACTGAGAAAAATAGTGTTAATATAAAGTACATGTGGATTCCTATAATTTATTAATAAGTACTACAAGTATTTCCCGAGTTAAAAAACTGTTGTTTTCAAACACAGATCAACACAAAGAAGTACATAACTAAATCAACGGGTTTATTATACCTGAATTGCGTACGGTATTACAAATTCACGAAAATGAAATGCAAGAGACAAACCTAGGTCGTGCATAGAGTAAAAACAAAAAAGTATTTGAATGTTCGTTTCTATCATTAAGTGAAAAAAAAATTCGTTGTATTAACAAAAAAGCCTAAATAATAACACGTTAGAAACTCAGTTTAATGACTAGACGGAATAATAATGAATTTTGAGCGACAAACATAACTACCTTCTTTGTAAACGAAAAATATAGGGATGTTTTATATTTGTCTACATAGTGAACCGTCAGTGCTCCAGTATTGGATATTTTAGATATGTTTACGGAAATTTAAAAACTGTCACAGCCCGACGCATTCGTTCCCAAAATTCGGTATAAGATTATTAAATTCAGGAAAAAGTGATAACATTGGACAATATGAAAAATGGTAAATGACGTAACTAATAAGTAAGGGCAATTTAGGAAACAGAAAGTAGAGAAAAATATGTTTCAACGTTACTAGTAACTTAAAATCATGTATTTAAACAAAGTCAGAGAGAATTGCCTAAAAAATTACTTTTACACAAAACAATACTTCTATCTTTGTATGTTAAAACTGGAGCAACAGATTTTATCGCAACAGTTGACAACAGTGAGTTTTGGCGATCATTGGTAAAGTTTTAATTTAAAGTTTCTCAAGATTAAATACCTAGTAATTTTACCATATTAGTCATGTGTTGTAAGCTTAAAAAAGAATAGTGAACTTCGTGATATTCATTTTATGCAGGAAGTGTTATAATTTTCCTTTTTCAGGAATTTACATCATGTGTTATGTTCTACCGGATTTAGCCGTTAGTTTTAAAAATGATTTTTCATACGGTGTTGTGCGCCATTAATGAAACTGTAATAAATGTTAAACATTTTTTTATAACGGAAACGGGTATACTGCTTCATGGCATTACCAAAAATTTCGGTTTTGGAAAAAATATATTTTGGCTCTGTGTGTATTAATCTCTATTGATTTTTTTTTTAAGTTTCGTGGTCACTAGAAGACGAAAAATATAATTCCTAATTTTCTTTGGTATGTTCGTGTCTTGGCACGATAACTCTCGAATGAAGCGAGGTTCCAATTTTATATTTGGTACAAATCTAATACTTGAAGTGGAAAAGGAGTACGCATTCTTTGGGCGATTTAACTTCCGAAGAACGAGTGAAAGTTGATATATTTATTTGAAGTTTTCGTTGTTTTTTGATGATAATAACCTAACTTAAGGCACTGTTACCGAAGAATGTATGCGATCATTGGTTTTAATTTATAAAAAATATATGTGATGAGATCTAGAAGTTCCCGGATTAATGCTAAAGTAGTTACCATCAGGTTCCACCGTTTCCTCCCACTGGTCGAGCATTTTTTGGAAGGTCGATGTGGCCTGTGCTACCGTCTCGAAGAGGCGGGAGGGAATAGCCCGAAATCACACGGTACCAAATCAGGCGAATAAGGGAGGTAGGGGATACTATTTATGAATTTTCCGCCAAAAACTGTTACTACAAAAGGAACTGTGGGACGGTGAATTATCGTCACCCAGGAGAAATTTCCTCGCTTTGAAGCTTCAACTGTTTTCTAACCAATAGGAAGATCCTTAAAATTGTCCGACGAATTATTTGTTGAACTTTGGTTATGATTTCAGAAGTGGTTGCAGTAGAAGTTCTTCACACACGTGCGCTGCGCTTTTTTCGTATTCTTTGCAAAATTCGCTGAGAAACAATTATTTTTTGTTATATGCCGTTAGTCTTTAAACTTTTGGACCAAATCATGGATTAATTCAAGTCGTTTTAAAAACCTATCCATTAAACAAAAAGCAAGACATAAGTTACTAAAATGCTAAACAATATAATTGCACTGGTGTTATTAACTTACATTTGATTTGCTTTCAGATTTAGTCTGATCGACGATATTATGATGACTCGTAGTCAAAAGTAACGGCAATACAGGGTGACAGGTGATGTCATTAACTCTAAAACGATGTCCAGAAGCTCTACTCTTGTGACCTATGCTCAGAACTTGTGCGAATTTACTTTGATCTGCAAAAGTCAAATGCCACAAGTTTAACGTTCCATTATCATGTTTGGTTACGAGGTAAACTCCCGGAGTTTGTTCGCTTTGATCATCTATTGGACATGTACCCTAAAATTATAAAATGAAAAAAAAATTAAAAGTGCCTTTCCACTTGACACTGTTCCACGAGGCACTTTATTTGTCTCTTTCATCAAATTAGATTCATACAAGTCACTGTTTTACCAAATTTTCCAGACGAATATATATCGTGTCAAGAATCATCTGAACCATTTTCAAAAACACAGCTCAATGAATAATTCACTTACCTCCAAATCCGGCTTATTCTCATCCTCCTCCTTTACACTGCTCAAATTTCTAGTATTGATCTCTCTATTTATAACATCCTTGACCAAATGTTTTAGCAACGGAGTCGTACTATACAAACTGACAGTTGTTGACATGCTCATTGAGTCACCAACAGGAAATGCTGACGGTATACGTGTCGAAAAGGATACTTGAGCCTGACGGAATGAGCCTGGATGGAATTCATCTAGCCATTCAACTACCCTGTATAAAAGTCAAAATAAGTTGAAAGGGATTTTTCAACATAAATATGTTGAACAATCGGTAAAATTCCAACCGACACAACGGTCTAGTTTAGCTTCCCGAAGAAGGTCTCTTTCGACGAGTAGATTCTTCCGCTACTCTCTATTATGTCTAGTGTTCCCAGTTGAAATATTTATTTTATCGATAAAATCATCCGTTTAGGTTAGGTTTTCTCAAGAACCGGACGTGACTGAAAAATCCTGCAGCCGAATTGAAATTCAAAATATACACTTACATATGAAATATTATATATTACACATACACATAACATGATAAATAGTAAGAAACATCAAAATAAAAAAAAATTAAACTTACCATATCAAAAAGCTACCATCTACAGGATGAATACTGAACAGTAAGTCGGGACTGTGGTGCCAGTCCCTGAGAAAACTCTCGATTCTGGCGTCAACACCATCTGGGGCCCCTGATTCCATTAAAGGTTCAAGACAATTTTCATCAGCATCAGGATTTTCTACAACTGGTCTAAAAATACAATTATCCTGTGCTTTGAATCTTTAGAAATTACGTAAGTCTAAATTACTCATAACTATTTTCAATGCAAATTTCGTATTAATGTTTTTCACAGATCTTAAACTTGGAGGCCAAGTGCAAGTCGGTTTTGCGCAATTAGTGTTCCGTACGGTGACTGCTTGTTACGGAGGTATAAAATGATCAAATGAGTTTTCAACAAAGGTTGTTTCGGATCCTTGTTGAAAACTGCTGACTTTGAAAAAATTGCTTTTTATATACCAGATAAATTATCAACGGTAATGCACTCGTGATAATTTTCATTCAATCTACACCTTATGGAGAATATTCTAGAATTTTAGTACTCTTAGAGATAGGGTGGGGGAGGACAGCGATATTTCGTGATTTTTTTAAAACAATATGAAAAAAAAACTTGCGCGAGTAGTACATCATGAATATTTTTGAACTGGTGTTTTTACAAGCTTTCATTTGACATCCCACTCGATGACCTTGAAAAACCAATTTTTTCCCCTTCGATTTCCCCCCGAAACTAACCCCTTAAGTCAAAATTTAACTTTTAAAAGTATACGGCTCAGATTGGGCCATCAATTTCTATATTTGTGACAAATTTGAACTTTCTGTGTCAAATAGTTTCGGAGAAAATCAGACGGATGGACACTGAAGTGATCCCACAAGTGTTCCGAATGGAACACTAAAAACGAATACTACAAAAGTATATATTAAACAGATAAACCTAGATACGGGTTTTAATTTTTCAACTATTTTATCTGTATACTTATTTCTTAGCACCTAGCACACAACATAACAATATCACTACTTTTGTTTAAACTTAATTAAGCGAACACTAAAGAAAAAAATTATTATCACTAAACCTATAACAATAAACTATTTTAGGACGCTTTTTAAAATTAAAAAGTAGAAATTTTTGATGAAAAGTTATTACAGCACGTTTCACGATGTAAACAGAATATCATTTTTTATGATTATCTTGACCCAGTGTATCGTCTCCTTTTTTGCCTTCAAAACTCTATAGTCCTGCTAGGAGTATTGCAATGTTTTTACACAGAATGGAATCAATGACGGCCAAAATGGTCTTTTACGTACCAAGTCCGGTTATTTTATACACTTTTCAACTCTATTCAAACTTATAAAAAATCGGCCAGGGGGAATCAAGGAGTCACCCAACTTGATAAGTTATGTAGTAGTTACTATAGTATTACCTTCGAAAGCCGTCAAATTTAACACACCCTGCTTGCTATAATAATAAATATATAGAATTCTAGATGAAATTTAAAAGTGGTATAAAGTGTGTTAAATTAAATTTAATATGTTCTTTGAACAGAATATTTTTCAGCGAATCCACCCAGTAAGCCTCTTAAACATGCTGTTACATGGACGAATAAACTGCATCAATTTTGATATATAATATATATATATATATATATATATATATATATATATATATATATATATATATATATATATATATATATATGTATATATATATACATATATATATATATATATATATATATATATATATATATATATATATATATATATATATATATATATATATATAAGTTGGATTGAATTCTTTCTTGAACCTTGGAATATTGAATATATATTTTTTCAATTTCTTGGGCTTTATGGTTCTTTTGTTTTAAGGATAGAGAAATTACAGCATGTTCTAGTTAGAATTTATTGAAAACGTTTCGCCCGATTTTCAGGCTTCTTCAGTTCATCTAAAAATTGAAATTTTCTGTTTTGGATATTCAATAGGACGCACAAACTTTTTTAATTATGAATATATAAAATTCTTAAACTTATAATACAATGTAGAAGGTGAAAATAATAAAAATACACTCAAAATATATATAAAAACTTACATGTGTGGGTTGAAACGAAGACACACTTAACATTCTTTAAAAGGTGTTACTAAGACGGTCACATTTTTTAAAATAACTTTAGATTTGTATAGGGAACGAAAGTAGCATAGTAACAAACCAAAGGATGACTTTCGTTCCCTATACAAATCTAAAGTTATTTTAAAAAATGTGACCGTCTTAGTAACACCTTTTAAAGAATGTTAAGTGTGTCTTCGTTTCAACCCACACATGTAAGTTTTTATATATATTTTGAGTGTATTTTTATTATTTTCACCTTCTACATTGTATTATAAGTTTAAGAATTTATATATTCATAATTAAAAAAGTTTGTGCGTCCTATTGAATATCCAAAACAGAAAATTTCAATTTTTAGATGAACTGAAGAAGCCTGAAAATCGGGCGAAACGTTTTCAATAAATTCTAACTAGAACATGATGTAATTTCTCTATCCTTAAAACAAAAGAACCATAAAGCCCAAGAAATTGAATATATATATATATATATATATATATATATATATATATATATATATATATATATATATATATACCAGGTGTACAAGTAAGAAATGCGGATTTTTTTTTTCTAAAAAAACATGTTAAATTCGGAAGAATGATAAAAAGTGCTTTATTCAAAGTACGCTTGTTATACATTTTTCCCATCTTTCGGGCAATTTGTAAATACCACGCCAGTAAAAATCTTCCCCTTTTGCTGCGAACCATTCATCGAGCCATTTTTTCACATCTTCATACGAACCAAAGCGCTACTCAGCAAGTGCGTGACCGATCGATGCAAACAAGTGGTAATCGGAAGAAGCCAAGTCTGGTGAGTAAGCCGCATGGGGTAGAACTTCCCAGCTGAGTACTTCCAACGTGTCGCGAACTGGTTCTGCCGTATGTGATGGAGCATTGTCATGAAGAAAAATGACTTTGTGTTGCCTCTTTCGGTATTCTAGCCTTTTTTCAAGCAGCGAACGGTCAAATCGGTCAATTGTTGTTGGTAACGTTTGGTATTAACCGTTTCCCCAGGTTTTAACAGCTAATAATAGACCACGCCCCTCTGATCCCACCAAACACAGAGCATCGTCTTTCTGCCAAAGCGATTCGGTCTTGCGGTCGATGTGGATGGTGCGCCTGGGTCTACCCATGATTTTTTGCGCTTGGAATTCTCAAAATAAATCCACTTTTTTATCCCCTGTAACGATACGATGCAAAAACGACTTCCTTTTGTACCGAGCGAGCAAAATGTCACACGTGTTTTTGCGCTTTTCCATTTGCCTGTCGTTCAACTCATATGGTACCCATCTACCGGTCTTCTGAATCTTTCCCATCTCTCGTAGCCGATTGTAAACAGCTTGTTGACTAACGTCCAATTATTCGGCGAGTTGTTTTTGTATTTGCGAATCATCTTCGTCCAACAATACTTGCAATTCCACATCGCAACATCGAAGTAACCACTTTTGAAACGCCGAAACCATCGTTCACACGTATCTTGCTATGGAGTATGTTCACCATAAGCTTCTCAAAGTAATCGGTATGATTCAACAGCAGTTTTCTTCAAATGAAAACAAAAAATTAATGCTGTCAGCGAATGCTCTTTGTTCGGTATAAATTTCGACATATTGAACACAACACTATGCACACACTTTTCCAATTTATCACTCGTGCGCGTCTGACATTTGTTGATGACACAACAAAATGGTGCAGTGTCAAATCTTTATAGCACAAAATGCATTGGTGCACCATCTGTTGTCTGAAATCCGCATTTCATACTTGTACACCTGGTATATATATATATATATATATATATATATATATATATATATATATATATATATATATATATATATATATATAGTCTCAGCCAAAAGTATTTGCCATCCCATTTAGTTCCTAGAAACTAGATCTCATTTCTTGCCGCACTTATAATTATTTTTCTGAATTGGTACATCGAATAAAGTTACCAACACAATGAATCCCATTGGAAAAACAAAAGAATATTCTTGGTAGTCAACAATGGCTGACCTGCTCTATTCTTGTAATTATTTAGTTTACTTTGAGACCTCGTAGTGTACACATCGTTAATATTCTATTAATTGTAGTGGTTTCCACTAAAGATTAAGTGTATTTTTATATCAAAAATGCCAAAAAAGTGTGAATTAGATCCAGAAAAACATAAAAAATAGAGTATCTATTTAAAAGTGCACGGTTACAAATAGTTTTAAAAAAGCAAAAAACGCACAAAAACTTAAATAAGAGTGATCGAAAACGCATAACAAATGCGAGTGGAGACCGGCAGTTGATACGTGCTTCTTTGGAAAATCGCGAAAGTCGTCTGAGCTACGTGCTGATTCTTCTAAAGACGTTGGAAAGAAAATTTCTGCTCGAACAGTGAGAAGGCTTGAAAATGCTGAGCTCAAAGGCTGTAAAGCTAGAGAAAAATTCTGTCGTCGGAGAAGAAAAAAAACTGTGCTTGCCATGGCCTAGACAAATAAATCTTTCAACTAAGAGGATTGGTCAAATATCGTGTGGTCGGACGCGAGACGGAACTTAGAGGTATATACCGTCTACTAGGTCCGGATATTGTTCAAACCATTTATTTTAGTAAATCGGTAAATAGAAAGAATTTTTCTTATTTTTCTCTACCTACATAGTGCGTCGATTAAGAGAGGAATATAACTCCAATTACGTAGTACCCACTGTAAAACACGGAGGCGGCAGCACTAGGGTGTAGGGGAGAAGGTCAGAAAGTGGTATGGCCGAAATAGTAGTTTATAATGGTCGAATGAATTCACAAACGTATTTAGAAGTTTTAAATACTACATTAGAACCATCATTTTGTAAATTGTATGATGTTACAAACTTGGAAAATGTGCATTTTCAACAAAATAACGCATCGTGTTACAAAGCGACAGCGACGATGAAGGTAAGGTAGAGCGTCCACATTGGCCCTCACAGTCATTAGATCTCAACCCTATAGAACAAGTGTGGTCGATCGGCAAGCGGAGAATCAAGGAACACTCAATCACATCAAAAGATACCCTGAAACGCGTCTTGTTCAAAGAGTGGAACGCTATTTCCCAACAATAATGCAAAAAGTTAATAAGGAAACTGTGCTAAATACTGATTTCTGTAATAAATATACCAGTTTAATTTAATGTATTCTATCCCATGATGATGAACTGAGCCCCATTTGTCTGGCATTATAAAGCTATATTTCCATAAAAACTGTCATATATTGATCGATATTGCTCCATTATCTCCTTGACTAGTTACCAGAAACTAATGTACAACTGCTAATATATACCTACTACACCTTTTTTCCTACTTTTTTGAAACTTTATTCCACACTCGAGGGCCTGAAAATATTTTGACATAAAACGAAGAAAACTGTAAAATTACCTGGCAAATTCTTCTAAAAACAGTTCAGCTTGTAAACTAAACTGCATCTCTTTGTTATCTAACCAATGCAATACGAATGCAGGTTTCGGATTGCAGTAACTTATATTGGGAACTAATGGTATGTCAGTTTCTGCATTCACAGACGCAGCTAAGTGAAAGTGAAGTCCTGGTGTTACTCCTAAAAAAAATTAAATTACTAGTGATATAGTGATACGATGATTTTTATATTTTATTTACATTAACCTGGCGGCTTTCACACACATTACGATTTTCTCTCATTAATTTCTTATCACAATTCGGACAGTTAACTGCAAATTTTGAAGCTTTCATGTTTAGAAATTTATTTCTGTTGTGTGGTCATAAAATATTTATTTTATTTTGCATGTACAACATCGGTGTGCGGTGTGTGTGTGTGTGTGTCTGAGTGTGTATACTAAGATTGTAATTTTATTTATGCTTACACTATAATAGGTAAATAAAAACATTTTATTTCAGAAGTGCAACTTACCCGTACCATGGTATCCATATGAATGGAAGTCGTGTACACTATACGTCGATGGCAGAGTCGGTATGGGCTGGGAAGACCCAATAAGACCCTGTGCTTGGTGTTTTGCATTACGTCTTATATGGAAACAGGTCCTAAAAACATGTTAAATCTCCATTTATAAAACAACAAAATTTAAGAAAAAATGTATTTTTTAAGTATAGCTGTTAGCAAAAAAAAATCACTCGATGAGATATTACTATGAAATAAATAAAAGTTTAGCACATTTCTTTTGTCAAATTAACGTTTCTGAATAAAACTATGTATGTGTAGCAAATGGCTAAATTGTAGGGAAAAACGAGCAGTTATTATACAGAGTTTTTCAATTTCAGGGTATTAAAGGTGAAATCAGATCTCGTTAACTTTTGAGCAACTAAAAGTTATATAAAAGTTAATATCGTGTTAACTTCCCAGTTTAATAAGTAATATTTTAGACCAGAAAACGTATTCAAAGTACCAATTACTCAAAACAAAACTAAATTTAATAATAAGATTCCAATGAGTTCTAATACTGACTTTTCAAGCAAAACTAACATAAAAAGCGCGTCATCTACTAAAGATCGTTGAATTACAAGCAACAATGGATGGATCTGCAGAGTAACATTGCAGAAGTAACCGCTTGGGTAATTGTGATTGTAAAGATGTTTTTTTTAGGAGGTTCATCTACCAATTATGGCTTATGATAGAACCGCTTTCATACTATATTATTATGTTTCGTGGGTGCAGCGATAAATTACCACTTTTTAGCAATTTTCTCTTTCGTTTCTAGTAACGTAGCACAACGAAACCCGCGTTCGGAGGCGGTTCGACAGATAGGAAAGCAATATTTAATTGCAGAACGATGGTCTTCGTGCACCTAAGTTTTGTAAATATCTAGTATTTCCTGTGAATGTGGTCCCGTTTCTCTCTACAAACACAATTTGGCTGTCTGACTGTCTCAGCAAACCAATAAAACTATCGCAATCTAAAATCTATGGATCATCAACACAGAAAACAAATGACAATGCAAGAACAGGGCATTAAATGTTTACTGTGTGACATCCTCTGAAAACCGGATGATCAGTTAAGGGTGACAATATGCTACGATTATTGGAGAAAAAAAGATTTGCCGAAGAAATTTGACCTAATCTTATGGAAATTAGATCCCGGTCAAATCAGTTGAAAATGTAATATGTTATGCTTCAAGCCATTCTGATCAAAAATCTCCATGGACACAAAGTCCAAAAATGAATAGATCAGGAATTATCGAGCGTGGAGTTAGTAAAAAAACCGCTGAGAAAATGTCATTTTTACGTTTTTTTTCAGGACTTATTTTAACTAGAACATGATTGTACGAAAAATTCCAACGGGACTGTATATGTTTTTTGGGTTGCTAATTATGAATATAATAATGTAGTATAATAATGACTATGATATTACAATAAACTACTGATTCATCGAAACTGTCTAAATACACTGTAAATCTGAAATACATTTCTTAGAATCTCCGTTCAATCGCCTGTAATTTTGCCTAAGTACGTTTTTTTACTGAAAGAAAGTAATACGGCATTTTTAAAATACTTCAAATTGGGCTAGTCTTAATTGAACTAAACAAACTATGAATTATTTTAAAGGATGTTTTAGCAAGGTTTAATTTTTATTATAAATAACTTAATTGTCTTTTCAACGGTACCGAGCGTTTTCCAAACAAATATTATATTAGTTCATCTTGATTAAAAAAGTTCTGGAAAACGACAACACCTGTTACTAACTTCATAGGTTTTTATAGTTCTAATCTATACTATAATATACATATATATATATATATATATATATATATATATATATATATATATATATATATATATATATACATATATATATTTATATATTTATATATTTAAATATTTATATATATATATATATATATATATATATATATATATATATATATATACATATATACATATATACATATATACATATATACATATATACATATATACATATATACATATATACATATATACATATATACATATATATATATATATATATATATATATATATATATATATATATATATATATATATATATAATTTTAAATCAACTAGCGTGCGACCGCGGCTTGATCCGTCTTGACAGCCAGATTTGTATCTTTTAAGTAAATAACTTTGCACCAGGCGCCGTCACCATATATCACCAACGTCGACAAAAATCCTTATTTCTCCAAAACAACCGAACTAATTATAGTTACAGACTAACATACCATACATATGAAAAAAAAATAAATTAGTCGTTTTGGACCTATAAATGGACATTCATATATCTCAGCTAATATAAGTCGCATTGGGTCATATTTAGCGTCAATTGAAACCTGGCATTTGACAGCAGCAGATATGCAGAACCTGTTGGAATTCGTTTATTTAGAATTCATTTAGAACGCCTTGAAGATGAGGAAAATTTCTGCAGAAGTTTGTTACATTTTACAATTTTTTTCTGATAAAGGCACAAATACTGCGCAGGCCTATGAAGAAATTTGTGCTGGTTATGGTCAATACACTTTATCAAAATCAACAGTCAAAAGAAAGTTCAGTCGCTTTCGTTTTAGAAATTTCTAGGTCAAAGATGCTCCTCGCATTGGTCGACCGATGACAGAAAAAGTTGATAGAATTTTTGCAAAAGTTAAGGTAGACCGGCATGTAAGCAGCCATGACGTCGCCAAGGAGCTAAACATCCATCCCTACATGAAACAGTTTTAAACTATTGGCTACAAAAAGAAGCTCGATGTTTGGATGTCACATGAATTGACGCTAAAAAAAATGACTCGGTTAAATTTCCATCTGCGAATCTCTACAGAAACACAAGGAAATCAAGCCATTTCTAAAGTGGTTAATCACGGGGAGGAAAAGTGGTTCACGTACGACAATAATGTGCGAAAAAGATCTTGGTCGATAAAGGATGCAGCTCCACAAATGAAGGCAAAGTCAAAGATGATGCCGACTGTTTGGTGGATTTGGAAGGGAATCGTGTATCATGAACTTTCACAGTTTGAACAAACAATTGATTCTGTACCCTACTGTTGCAATTGACAAGACTTAAGCAAGCAGCTGAAAAAAATCGGCGGCAGCTAGCCAACAGAAAGTCTGTGATCTTCCACCATGAAAACGCCACATCACACACACGACTCGGCTGAGAAGTTTTAATGTAGCCAACCTGTAGCCCGGACCTTGCACGTTCCGATTTCCACTTGTGCCGGACTTTGCAGAATTCCTTAATTGGTGTTAAGTTAGTTTAAAAAGAGGCCTGTGAAAACCACTTGTCACAATTTTTTACCCAGAAACCACAAAAGTTCTACGGTGACGGGATTATGGTGTTGCCAGAAAAATGGACTAAGGTCATTGAACAAAATGGCACATATTTGGTTTGATAAAGTTCTTTCAAAATATAAAAAACAATTGTCTCAATTTTTACTTTAAGTCTCAATACTTTATTATTAATTTATATATATATATATATATATATATATATATATATATATATATATATATACATATATATGGCTTCTGATTGAACGAATTGAATCGAATACTCAAAAAATATTACAAAATTATTGAATTCCTCAACTCTAACAAAAACCCCGAAAAGGACAGTCAGTAGTCTTTATCAGATAGCCGTACACACTAAAACGAAGTAAAAAGCAAACAACCAGAAGCG